>JAJJWW010006518.1:15799-141664 GCA_023531295.1 Papaver armeniacum | reverse complement strand
AGGTATCAAGTGCAATGGGTGAATCCATTGCATTATATAGATGATTGCACACACTACACCAAAACATCCGATTTGGGACGGATATACGCGTTGCAATGAATTTCACCAACGCGTATATCTCTGTTGGAAATATGGCGTAGCAAATTTTTGTGCAACGCATATATCCGTTGGTCAAATTAATTTGTGCAACGCATAGAAACGTTGGTCACCCGGTTTACCAACGTTTTCTGAGCAACGGATTCTTTAATTTGTGCAACGCTTAAATAATTTAGGCAACGTATTACTCTAATTTGAGAAACACTTATATACGTTGCAAACCAATTTACGGGTAAAAAAAAAAAATTCGACGATAATTCCGGCGGATTTCTGCCCCTTCATATACCATTGTAGATCAACTAGAAGACCCCATTTTTCATATGAACATATACTTAACCAATAATATTCTTACAATATTCTCTCTTCCAACATGGATTACATATGCATAACTTATACCCACAGCGTTCGGAATTTTTGATTGGTTGGTGCATATTAGTAGTGAAATTGTATTTTACAGAACTTAAAAGTTAACTACCATATACAAGTCTTTCCAATAAGCAACAAAACTTACAAAATTTATAGCGCCTAGGTTTGGGTTTCGAAACTCGTTAAGGATATATTGGAGTTATCCTTCTCTTCAGTATACACAATCTTCTATGAACACTGAAAACATAGTCCCATATTTGGTAAGTGGCCTTCTAAACTGTATGGATATTAATAGAATGACAAGGTTTCGGAAGTAACACCAATTCTAATTCTTAGACCATCTCAGCATGATAGAAAGCATCAGGTTGAAAACATAGAACCATGAAAGGAAGCAAATGAAAGAATTTAATATGCTATAGCTCAAGAGAATCACCTTATGAGGAAAAGAGAACTTGCTCCACATTCAGATTCGTGCATACACTAATAGTTCAACTGAACTAGTACTTGGTGTAGCTCTTCCTTGACCTCCCCTAGCCCCGCCTCTGCCATGAACTCGCATACTCATAGTTGTACTAGTAGAAGCAGCAGTTGATCCGGTTGAACCTATGCCACGATCACCTCTACTTCTTCTTTTAGCCAACTGTTAGAACAAAATACATTGTAAGTCAATATCTTACGGTCTCAAAACAACGTTCCTGTATATAAATTACATTATATGAAGTGTATTATCTTGATGTGTAAATGGCCATAGTCGATTCATTCGTTCTCACAACTTCGAAACAAATAGAAGTAAGGAAAACTCATATACACATCAAATAAGACAATTAAGAATTTAAGATACACATCTTATCAAGTCAGGTCCACATGACCACACATTAGATCTTTGCACCATTGTATCGTGAAGAAATCATCTAGAGTTACACCTCGACGTTAACAGGAACATCACTTACTAGAGTATATATGCCAATCTAGTACTGAAACAACAATATGATATCGCCTTCCTCCAAAGGAGAGGAACATTTAAAAATGTTGAAATATTTACTGCATGACAAACTCTATCAAAGACACGGTATTTTTATGAAATTTCAAACGCACAGGTAAAACCTAGCAGCAGTCGGATGTGCGCTGTTGCTAACCACCCCCACTTTTCATGTAGACAAAGAAAGGGGCCAGGTCTAGTAATTTTCATCAATCCATGGAGTGTGGAAAGATTAAGAAATAATTTATTAAAAAGGAAACTGTAACTAAAAGGGGACACTCCCCTGTTTGGCCAAAAATTAGTCAGGTAATATGTTACCTGTACACCAGAAATGAGGGAACCAGCAAGGACACCAGAGAGGGTCTCAACGCCAAAAAACGTTCCAACAATTAGGAGAGTGAGCATGACCAAGGAACCTAGTGGATCATTTCTTTGATGGATTCATCTGCCGAGATCTTGACACATTTGGCGTAGTCAGGCTTTGCGGTACCTTCCATAAGAACCGGAATGGTGTTAACTTTCCTGCGAACTTTTTCCACTATCTTAAGAGCTGCACTTCCCACACTCTTCATGGTCATAGTGGAAACAAGTATGGAAGAATTGTTCCAACAAGCAAACCAATAAAAATTTTAGGTGTAAGAACATCCACACTTGAAATAGCTGCACGTATCACAAAGGAACCAAAGAATGCCAAGAATACAAGAGCAGCTGATCAAATGGAAAATCCATATACACAACAGTTCAAACAAACTCAATAATAGAAAGGAAAAAAGTAATGGAAGTAGAAAGATAAGTCACACAGGTTATACCTTTCCAATAGCAGCGGTGGTGTTTCCAGCAACATCTAGGGCATCAGTCCTCTCCCAGATCATGTGGCTTATGCCATCCAACTCAGCAATACCTCCAACATTGTTACTGATGGGACCATATGCATCAATGGCCAATCCAGTAGCAATAGTGATAAGCATGTCAAGAGCAACTACAACAATTCTATACATGGAAGCTAGGCTAAAACTGACAAAGATATTGATGGCAATAGAAAAGATCGGAATGCTAACAGATTTGTATCCCAAGGCAAGGCCAAAGATAACATTAGTAGCAGCTCCAGTTCGGAAGGAATCAATGACATCTTGCATAGGGCTATAACATAAATGTAAAGGTAAGGATTCAAACGGAACCCAATTAAATATCAGACAGTAATTAATCCACACAAACAAGTATATTGGCTGGTGAAAAATACTCATACTGGCCAAGTATATTACCTAACCGAATTTGGAAGAATTTCGAACACCAATTAGAATCTTTCAATAATCTCTCCCTACGGATCTGGCAAATTAAAGAAATGTCCAGTCAGGGAAACTAAAATCAAAGAATTACTGGGATCAAAATCTTGTTCCAAATTACAAAAAAAAAAAAAAAAAAAAAAAAAAAAAAAAAAAAACATTTCATTTCAATGGCAAATATCTCTGAACTTACATGGCTAAGACAAGCCTAGGAGTAAATCCGTCCTCTAGGTCATTACAAACAATCCAAGCCACTCAAACTATAAGGCCCTTCCGATTAAAACAAGATGGCTGAAAAGATTTAACTGAAATCCTAGTTTCACCCTATCTACACTAAAATGTTTTTCACTACCTCTGCACACAACTTAAAACATCAGCCATGTGCTCGTTCAACATCTCAATTGATATGATTGTCACTATCCCAGTCCTTCATGCTCCTAGAATTCAAATTCATAAACATAAACTAAGAAATTGTTAATCTTTTCAAACCACAAATCTAAGCAGCAAGTAATCACTTTCAATAGTCTCAGCTTTACGAGCACACCACAGCTACTTGCAAATCCAAGTATGTTTCATAAAGTGAGTTTTCCTTCATCCAGCATGAGTCATGAACCGCAGGTTATAAAAAATATTGGCAAAGATTTTGTTGCTAGTACTTAAATTTGCATCATCAGTGATACTAAATAGGGTAGATTTATAAAAGTAAAATTGAATTAATGACATGAATTATTAGTGAGTAATTACTCCAATACATTCCACTTCCTATGAAAGCACCAGCACTTTCACATGATAGAAGTAATAAGTTCGCATAATCTACATTTGCTGCACAACAAGTATGATTTCATGATTAAAGAAGAAGAGTGGTTCACGAGAAAGCGAAACACAAACTACAGGGCAGTAATCATTAAACGAGCAAACCATGTTCTCAAAGTCCACATTAATGCTATCAGACTGGCCATCTTCATCAGAGCAAGGATTTACCAGTCATTCCATAAGAAAATAACTTGAATCATAATATATAAAAATTATAGCAGGAGAACTAGGATCACCGATCTACAACATAAGAACTCATGAATCAATAACCAAAGAACCCAATATGAAATAAAATTGATTAACCCCAATGATCCCAAGCACAGCAGAACCAAAAATTGATTGCAGACATCCGTTAAAAGGGATACGACTCAAGATATGAGCAAAAAAATAAAATGAAAAGGAACCAGATTTGAAGATATACGAGAAAAATAAATTTTAGAAGAAAAATTAAACATACTGCGACAATTAAACCCTAGAAAATCGAAACAACAAGATCCGACGATATGGAGTAACTTAAAACAAATAAACACCCAAATGCTTAACCTAAAATGAGTCTGTCTGCTTAAGAATTCCAAAATAAAAACTAAACAAAAATAAAATCTATAAAATCAATACAACCATATGTCAAATTCACAGTAACTAAACTCAACTAAATTCATAAAACTATAGAGAATCGTTTGTTAGGGTTTATAACAAGAAGATCACATACCAAAATTCGGGTTACCAAAAATTGAGTCTGATTTCAGAAAGATGGGTTTTAATCTGTGAGATTATTTAAAGAGACCTCACATATCAAATTCAATTAAAACCCACATCTTAAAAAAGAAAAAATTGAATTGCTGAAACTCAATCTTACCAAAACCCATCTCAAAAATCAGATTGACTTTAAGAGATCTCACAAATTGGATTAGATTTCAGAAAGATGGCATTTGATTTTTAGAAATCCAGTTCGATTTTGAGAGATCTCGGTGGTTTCGCAAAATGAAGAGAAGAAAACGAGAAGGAAGAGAAGAGAGATACTGTTTTAAGAAAATAAATTAGAAAACAAAAAAGAATATAGTTAGGTTAATAGGAAATAGCTATTGTGATATAGACATCTAAGCCCCCAATCATTTAAATAAAGTACCAGCGTGTCCTATTTTTTATTTTCCTATTAAATACCTTAGCTTTGGTGCAACGTATTTGGTTTATGTGCAACGGAAAAAAGGTCACCAACGTGAATATGCGTTGCACACTCAAAAATTGAAATGTTGCAAAAACCAGGATATGGTGTAGTGACAACGGCTATTTAGTGCCGGCATTGACAGTGACCTACAATCAATGCCGGCACTCTACAGCCGGTTAATGGTTCAAAAAAATAGCCGTTGGGCACTGATTTTTGAACATTCCGGCATTGGTATAAACTTAACCTTAATGCCGGCACTCGGTACCGGCATAGCTACATATACTACATACTATGCCGGAATCATTAGGCAATTGAAATATGTTTACATACTAAGCCGGAACTATAATTTACTTCGTACGTTATCCTTGTCGACGGAACAACGAATGCACTTAGCACGTGTATCAAGCCTTTAAACCACTTGGTGGCCCAAGTGGACGAGTTATAGTCTTGTGAGGGCTTACATAGAGGTATACCCACAAAACCTTGTGAAATACGTAACTGGTTCAATACATCGCGCTAGGGATTCTCTACGAGTTTAATTATATTGGGCGAATTGCCATTCAACTTCCTCCAAGAGAGTGTAGCAGTCCTCGTGCAGAAACTCATGACCGTACCTTAATTCGTATTGAGTCCGACCCAAAGAACACTGGAAAAACAATTATTTTAATAAGTCAGCGTTGTTGAATAATCATAACCAAATAAATAATTTTTGATGAACGGCCTATCACTAGTACAAAAATGGGATTAGGTGACAGTTTCAAACTGTCACCAAAATACTTATGTGACAGTTTGCAAAAAAAAATCCCACTGTCACCAAAGCCCCTGTTACAAAAGCTCTATAAGAAACTGTTACGTAATCATGACTATAAGGTAGCAGTTTCAGTATAAACCTGTCATTGTCGTTAACTTACTGTAACATTTCTTACATAAAACTGTCATCAGAAATTCAATTTCTTATAATTATGTGTCAGTTTCTTTATAAAACTATCATCGTTGAGAAGTTACAATAACATCTTCTGAATAAAACTGTCATCGAAAACTTAATTTTTTGTGCAAAGGTAACAGGTTTCTCATGAACCCCGTCATGTACACCCTTTTCCGTAACATATTCTCCATACAACTGTTATAATATAATAAGATTTACAGTGAGTTATGTCACAATTAACGATGATACTTTAAATTGAAAGATAGACCTGAAAAAACAATTGTATTTCATGAACACTTTGTTATTTCTGAAATTCAAGGTTCAATACAATAACAAAACAAAAGAAATTTTTTTAATAAACAATTCATATCATACTTTTTATTACAATTGAAAACTTCCCTAAACTCCAATGCTCTAAAGTATCTTCCGCTGCTTCATATTTCTTGAACTTCAACGCCCTGAAGTAGATTCCACTGCCTCTCTTTAATTGGAGGTCTTGTTTTCTCCATTATCAGAAGCATTTGTGTAGTCGCAGTCATTAATGTAAACTTCTGAAGTAAAGCACTCTTGGTACCTGTAAAGTAGATTACATTTTCAATTATTAAAAGTTCCCCAAAAATTGTAGGCACAATCCAAAACATGCAGATAAGCAAAGTAAACCGAACACCCTTCGTCCTAGCCCACATCAATTTCATGAACTCTGGTGGCGAAGATAGGAACATAAAGCCTTATAATGATTAATGCCATCAAATCAACTATACAAAATGCAAACAGAGAAAAGTGAATATCACATTAATGGGAAACCTTGTTTTAACGTTTATTTTAAATTCCCAGAAGCTATATATGGATACTTTCACAAGCCAAAAGAAAAACAAGTACCAAGGGATCAGACATTACTCGAAATAGTTGTAGGACCACCGCCAAACAGATAAGTATCTGCTTAGTCATGTAGTATTCCAGCAATTTACTCTATATCCGAAGAATGTTTAGACCAAAAAGAAACTAAGGCTTACTTTGAGACCAGATAATGAAAGTGCCGGATGAAGAATTGTTTGGCATAGCGTCCTTACGAGCTTTCAATTGATTCACAAACTTACTCTACTCATGCGGTCTTCGTTTGGCATAGCGTCCTTACGAGCTTTCAATTCGTTTCTCGTGATGCGCATTCATTGTATAAATAAGCGTACCTTTCCCTTATTTGCGTGAGTGTCCTCCTTGAACGATTTCCGTTTAGTGCTTTGAAAACCTTAAACACACGTTTCCACCAAGCATTGGTGTTTTGATCATGCCCAAGGTAAGGCCCTCCGGTTGGGTCTTCGTTACTGGCCACCCATTACGCTTCCTCAACGGAGTGCTTTGTGAGAGTGGTGTGTGCTCTGACAATAGCAACATCTTCTAGATCATTGAATGGAGTTGGATCCATTTTTACTGTTCCAAAGTGATGGGTGACTGATTTAGGAAGATTGAAAGTGATGGGTGAATAAGTTTGGTAGAGATAGGTCTCTATTTATAGCAAAAAAGTACCCAACGACTAGTTTTTTGGAAAATCGCAACAACCGGCACTGTCGTAACTGTGAAATAGAATGCCGGCACATACTGCCGGCATCGTTTATGATAAGCTTACAATGCCGGTACTAGGAAATTTTTTAACAGAGATTGAGACAAATATGCAACCAATACTGGCATGGTTTCAAAACACTTTGAAACGCCGGTAAATGCAACCGGCATTCAATCTATAATAACGTCTATGCAGGTAGTTGATGAATTAAAAAAAAAAACGGCTAGTTTTTTGAAAAATAAGACCGTTGGAGATTCATCTCTATATAATACCCCCATTCCTTTGGAAAATTATACACAAACCAACAACCAAATAACAAAAATCATTCTCTCAAGAAAGCAAGCACGGTTAAAGCTTCACAAAGGATGGGGGATTCATTATCTTCCTCTATTTGCAAAGTAAGTAGATTTACTAACAATATGATCTTCACTACTATGACCCACGACTAATATAATCTTCTCTTACAGAGTCATCATTGCAAGTGTCAAATTTGCAAGTCACCTTCTCATCTAGCCATGAACTGTCCTTTTATTTATTCAAAGTGTAGAAGCTGTGATGGGACACGCCGGTTTTGGATTGCAAAAACGATGATCTTTGAAAATGGAAGAATGTTTCTAAGGTGTTTGAATCACCCAAAGTGCGATGAGTTTCAATGGTTTGACAAAGTTGTTCAACTAGCGAGTCAAGAGAAAACCACAAGGGCCATTGCAAGCCAATCGATGGGGTGTGATGGGTGTTATATGAAGGGAAAGGAATATGTTGAAAGAGAAGAAGAACCAATGAAGTTGATCCTTGACACCCCCCTCCCGGACGATGTCTTCGAAGAGGTTCGAGAAAGGCTCAAAGGCTCCGTAATTGTTGAAAAGGGATTGAAATAGATTATCCTTAACCAAATGTAATCCATGCCATGTTGTTTAGCATGTTTTAATTAAAAGTTTCAAATACAATGTAATAGATTAATTAGGAATAAAATAGAAGAGCATTCGAAATGGATTTTTATTCAAAACTAGCAGAGTACCGGCATGGAAGTATTCAATTTTACAGTGCCGGTTTTCTGAGAACTATGAAAATTTTCAAATTATCAGAAAACCGGCATAGATGTTAGAAAATACTACTGTGCCGGTACCTTCGAATATGTATACAGGAACATGGAATTTTGAATCTTCTTGTCCCGGTATGGTTTTATAAACAATTTATTGTAGGTTATTAGAACCGGCATTGATGTATAAATATTAAATAATGCCGGTCCCGAAATCCAGCTTTGTAAGCCTAATTTATCTATGCCGGAAAAAGGCACAAATAAATCTTGCAAGGTATCCTAAACCAAAAGATAAACATATTCAACATAAACGAATCACTAGAAATCAAAACATGCTCAACATAAACCAACCAACTGGATTTTGCTATCAAATGTTCTTAATCCAGGTATCCTAAACCAAAACCAAACCAAACAACTAAAGAGTTTAACACGAGGTACAAACGAAAACAAGTTCGGAATTGTTCAAGACGTGACAACCACCATCCAAAAAAAGAAACACAACTAAAGAGTTAAATCACTGGGTCTTTTGCTTCTTTTGGGACGGTTTGTACTTAGTTTCCCCGAACAAAGCTTTTGCACTAGGGTCGGTTTCTTCAATTCTATCAAGCTTTTCCTCGAATTCCTTCATTTCTTCAAGGGACGGCACCTCTCCTTCCTGGTACTTGCAACCAACATCTTCTTTAACTTGCCAAGCCGACGCCGCTAGTTTAATATAACAAACACATAATTAGTATACAAATATGATTATGTGTATATTAAACGACGAAGCAATTAACAATACTTACAACCAATCCAACGGTGTTATTAAGTTGGGTCATCGTAGGTGGTGCCTGTGCGGGAGTTGGAACTGGAGGGTTTTTCTGGGGATGAACTTGGACGTCATCCGGGCGGACTACATAAGGATGTGACCATTCCAGGTACTCTTCAATGTAATCGCCATAAAATTCATCACCGTTTTCAGCAATCTCCAACTTTTCCCACTGACTAATATCTACCAAACGACGTGGTTCCCTATCCCTCTAATCTGTTGGGTCCGGTTTTGGAACATACTCTACATGCAACCGATTTGGAGTTGAATAACACCGAGAAAGGTCGAGATCAAAACATTGAAAAGAGGCCGTCTGGAAAAGTGCTAATTGCTTATATCCAAGTTGACGCATCACACGCGTAGGATTAGCCATAACGTATCCTTTTGGGTGGAACAACGGCCCATGGTAAAATGCAACGTTACCAAACCTCAAAACCTGCCGGTTTCCTCTAGCCTCCTTGTAAGGGTCGAACACAACATCTTTGGTACTCATTGCGTCCAAAGCCAATATCATATCGATCAGTCGACCCATGTTACCGGGCTTTGGAGTACTGTTGAACTCGTATCTCTTAGCTAGAGGCGTATCGGGTTCTGGAAGATCTATGATCTTCAAGGAGGGGTAGGCCTTGAACAAGGTTGGGAAGTGTTCATAAGCCCACACCTATTCCAATGTGAAGCAATAAGTTTTGTTTTTAAGTTCACGATAAGAGTACATATGAACAATATACATAATAACATAAGTTTAAGAACAAATTTACCTGTGAGAGTGAAATTCTCGACAAATTGGTTGGTTTTAGCCTTAGAGGCCCTTCTCATCTCCATCATTAAATGTGCCATTACCAGCGGTGCCCCAAGAATATCCATAGACACCTTCCAACGGATCCAAGTACTCAAGGTAGTTCGCACTAACCACCGTTGCCATTGGTGTCGGGAATACCCTAGTGCCCAAGATGTACAACGGGTAGCGATGGCAAATATAACGAATTTGTTTAGGGTCCCATCCATCCTCCAAACTTCTTTTCTTTGTCTTTTCAAAATTATTCTTAAGCAGCGTCAACTTGATTGTCTTTGTCTTACCAGACGTGGATTCATAAAAGCTCTCCACAGAAGTTTTGTAGTCCCAACCAAATAGCTTGTTAGTCAGACCGTGCAACTTCGACCATTCTAGGTCTAGAGACTCAACTCCTTCTGCAATTGATTTGCCGATAACATTCAAGCCTAGAATGTTCTGAGCATCTTCAGGGATGAAGGTCATCTCCCCAAAAGGGAAGTGCATGGTATCGGTTTCACCATGATACCTTTCGACGAAGCAATTGACAGTAACAGAATCAGGCTTCACATAATTTTCAACCAAAGCATATAGACCAGAATCCTTTACTATTGTTTGGACCTCTTCACATTCCTGGACAAGTCCCAACCATCCGCGGTTTGGTTTCGGCAAACACGCACAGCCTTCTTATGATCCTACAATTAGGAGAGACAATACAATTAAGAGATTTTACATAAATACACAACAATACATATGTACAAGATAGAAAATGCTTACATAGGTTTGATAGATAGTACGAGCCCACGAGTGCTTGTATCCAAATAGTGTTTTCGGTTCCGGAGCTTCGCCCCAAATTCTACCACGATCAAGGTCAGGAATCATGTCATCAATGTGAGGAAGGTGAGAACCCTTGAATTTCACTTTGACGTTGCCCTTCCCCTTCTTCCCATTGTCTTGTGTTGGTTGTTGACTTGGGCCACCAACTTCGCTTTGGCTTGCTAATTGACTTTCCTCTTCATCTGGTTCATCTTGATCATCCTGCTCACGGTTTGCAAGTCGACTACAGTCACTACCACTCTCCCAAATTATCCCTCTTGTACCAGCCCCCAAACGTATCTTACGACCTTCATCTTTCCCTCGAGGAGGCGAGACGAGGAGTATCAAGACCATCCTTCCTTCTTCTCTTAGTGACAAACATCTTTATTTTTTCTTTTGTTGGCTTCCTTTGCTTTTGACCTATATCGTAAGCACACGGAAAGAAATGAATATAAGACAACTCACCTTCAGTTTTAGTACCGGCATTGAATACCTTAAACTAAACCACGCCGGTACAATGTTACGGCAGTAAACATTGACTAACGACAGTGCCGGTACCATTTACCGGCATACAAATGCAACCTAAAATCTATGCCGGTATTGTTGACAATGTTCCTGTATGTTTTAAGTCCACTACCGGCATTCTCGAATTATTAAAAAACAATGTCGGTACCCATAACCGGCATGTAATGAAACCAAAAATCTATGCCGGTACTGGTGACAAATTCATAAACTCTCCTGTATGTTTTAAGAGTACTACCGGCATGCTCGAAATATTAGAAACGAATGCCGATACTAAACACCGGCATGGAATGAATCCAAAAAACAATGCCGTCTTGGTAGCAAATTCATAAACTCTCCCGTATGATTTTAGTCCACTACCGCACACACGAATTATTATCAAACTCTGCATTACTACAAAACCTAAGACTTTGTATTCATCCTAGATTGAATGCCGATAGTGAAAATTCAGTCTCTAGTTATTCTGGGGTTGTAAACCGGCACTGTATTCATCACAGATTGAATGCCGGAACTCAAAACCGACACTTTATGCATACGAATTTCAATGCCGGTACTCTCTGAAACTCAACTGTTTGAGTTAGGTTTCGCGATTCTAACCTGAACCCATTGCCATAGATCGATTTAAACACCTACAAAGTAGTTTTAAATGACTTACCTTCTCACAGAAGCCATATATTTGTGTAAGTGATCGTCAGATAACGTTGCTTCTTCGTGTTCTTGCTCTTGAGCAATCTTAGCAAGTCTTTCCGCCTGTTTTTGTTGAGCAATCGATGATGTTGAGTTCGATTGGGCATTTGGTTTCTTTCGTGGAGGCATTGTTTATGATTCGGGTTGGTTAACCGACGAAGAAATTTTTGAATCGACGATTAATCGACGAAGAACGATGAAGAACGATGAAGAAAGATGGATTTTTTTTTTCAGAACCTAACCATAGGACTGTGCCGGTACTGAAAGAGAAATGGGGGATATATGTTTTGTTTTTTTGATTTTAATGTTTTAGTAGAAAGGGTATTATGGTATTTTCATAATGTTTTTTAATTAACCAAAGGGTATTTTAGTATTTTCATACCCAAAAACCACCCCTTAACACACACCATGGGTTGGGAGAAGTAATCAATATCCCCCAATTACTTTTTTTATCCTCCAATTGCGCGTTCCTTAAAAAACTAAGCAGCTAAGTGAGCTCAAAAGAGCCACAACTAATATATCTAAGTCAAAAAGATTCAATTCAGCCCTGCTAACATTGCTTAACAAGTTGTACCTAGTTGGGGTGTATTGAAATGAACGGTTTGTAAAACTTTGCCTCAGACCGATTCAAACCGAGTTAGGCGAATTAACCGGAACAGTTTCGCGAACTGGTATAGGTAGTGGATTGCTCAGCAAACCCTTAAAATTTGTTTCGCGAATTCGTATAGGCTGTAAAAATTAGGGCGTATTGTTCTCCTAATTTGTACTGTAAATGTGTGAATCATTAAATTGGGTTGCCAATATTGCCAATTTGTTCTCCTAATGTAGTGGATTGCTCAGCAAACTAAGCAGCCGATTAGTTCTGCAATGATCCCAATATTGGTAGGTTGTCAAATTGGGTTTTGTTAACTTGTGCACCCATGCCCAAGTTAATAGCCTTTAGATGTTGTTATTTTTATCTTGTGTTTATAAATAGCTCTGGGAATCACACAAATTCTTGGTTAATGGAGTAATATATTAATGAACATGTACTTTCCTGTTCTGCCCTCCTTTTAAAAAATATTTTATTTAAAAATTACATGTAACACATCGTATTGAACTCTTGGTCTTCCTTTTGAATCATCATTCTCCTACTTCTTCGTTCAAACAAATCCAATGAAAGTTCTATTGTTGTAACTATTGATTTTAAGATTCACCCGTGTTTTCCGGTAATCCATCAGAACATGATAGGTCACATGAATAATATATTTTTAGGTTTAATTAGCCTGGCTTGATTGGGGTATATCCAGATTAATTAAGGTATACCCAATAAGACAAAATCAGGTCATTATGAAGTAAAGCCAAGCCACCCCTTAACCTTGTATTTTCTAAATGGCTAATATGCCCTTGGTTAATTAACATTAAAATTCTGATTAGGTTAATTAATTGAGTTTAGAATAAAATTTTGAAATTATAAATTCAGTAAATTAAACCTTTCATCTGTCTTATGAGTTCGATTTGGATCAAAAAAATTTGGTTTTGAAAATGCACAAGGCCGGCAAGGTCGTAGTTTGAATAAGGTGCCGGCTGTTCTCTTCCTAACAAGGTCCACTTTGAATAACCTGCCGACCAATGTTCAACCGGCAGGGTCCACTTTGAATAAGCTGCCGACCAGGTTTCGGCCGGCATTGTCTCGGTTGAAGAACACGCCGGCTCCCAACAAAAATGTACACAGTAGAAACAATAAATTTTCACTATACAAAGCCTAAAGGTCCATTACACATACATTGCCGGCTGACAAACCGCCGGCATGGTTTTATACAAATACCCTTCCGGATTAAAAAACTCTAAGTATCAGGAAACATTCAAAAGAAGCAGCCGGCAGAGTAAAAAACAAAAAGTTGTCGGCTTCATTAAAAAAACGACGACGCAAGAAGGTATACAATTGAATAACTCCGCCGCCCCGCTAGTAGCGATTCATGAAAACTATACATCCGGCAAGTTCTTCAACCTTATAGCTTGCCGGCCAAACCCTAATTATGAAAATGCGGCAAGGTCGATAACAAAATACCTTGTCGGCGTAGCAACTGCCAATTCAAAATTTCGGATTTTCTGACCTAATTTGACATGCAAACATGAAATCGAAGTACTAGAGTGAGTTTAAGTAGGCCCTTATTACTTTCTTAATCGCACCATTTCTGCTTTTTCGGCGGCTTCGATTTCTCCTTCTTCGACGGTTTTTTTTTCTTCACTTTTTGTTGAACTATTTTTGCAATTTCGGGATTGAATTCATTGCGGTTTCTATTTGTTTGCTTCATCTTACTAGCCCTCGGCGGATCCATTGATGAAGATTAATCGGAGTTTTGGAATCGACAATTTTAACGAATTGATCGTCGAGTTTTGATGGTGGTGGTGGTGGGGGTCGGTATGGTGGGGAGGAGAAGAAGAAGAGCGGAAGATGAAATGAAGAGAATAAAATCTAATTTAGGGTAATTAAAATTATTAATGGGTAAGGGTAATTTTGTAACTTACCCATTAGGACTCCCCCTAAAACCCACAAAAAGTGTCCCTTTAAAATTGGGTATACCCCAATCAAGCCAGGTTAATTAGTCTCTAAAAAATCTAGATCAACACTACCATAATAAACCAAAAATCATTAAGGGATATGATTAGTATCAACAAGTATGAGTACTTCATAATTGGGTTGACCGAGCGAAGCGAGGGAGGACCTTTAAATGGCCACTTTTTTGTAAAATCTAAGTGATCAATTACCACAAAAAAATTGAGAATGGTCCATGCTGAAAAACTAAAAATGTCCCTCCCCTTTAATCCAATTACTATAACTCCTTATGTATCCTATTTTTTCAGGGGTATAATTGGAAATCAAACTTTAATATAACATATCTAAAAATCCGTGCCTTGGAATTTTTCAAATTTTATCTCGTTGGAAAGGTTATAAAAAAATCTACGCAACGAGTACAAACAACAATATGAAATTTAGAGTTTTTACGAAAAATTCGGAGGTATTTTATCATTTTATGCACAATTTTAGAAAATTAAATGTATATCAATTATGCAAACCACCACAAAGGATACATAATACTTTATGTAGCAAAATTTTGGTTTATGCATCAACTAATTTTCCGTTGCAATTAATAAAACGATGTACTCCCCCCGTTTCAAGAAAAATGATACTTTCATTTTAGGTATAATTCTCGAAAATTGAATGCATAGTCATTATGCGAACCACCACGAAGGATGCATAACACATCCTGCAACCATATTTTGGT
Organism: Papaver armeniacum; assembly: GCA_023531295.1. Classification (NCBI taxonomy): domain Eukaryota; kingdom Viridiplantae; phylum Streptophyta; class Magnoliopsida; order Ranunculales; family Papaveraceae; genus Papaver; species Papaver armeniacum. The sequence continues at coordinate 126,569 of JAJJWW010006518.1, read as the reverse complement.
TTATGGATCGACTAATTTTCCGTTTTAGAAAAAGTGATACTTTCACATCCTGTTTCAGGAAAAGTGATACTTTCACTCCGTTTCGGGAAAAGTGATACTTTCTCCCCGTTTTGGGCCCGTTTCGGAAAAAGTATCACTTTTTCCGAAACGGGGCGAAAGTATCACTTTTTCAGAAGCGGAGTGAAAGTATCACCTTTTCTTAAACGGGACGAAAGTAGTCGCCGACAAACCCCATCTTCAAATTCTTCTTCGGTCGGCCCTCCCACCGTAGCAACCGTCGTACTAGTTTCAATAACAGCGAGAAAAAAAAAATACAGAAACAAAACCAAAATCCATTTGCCAAGCCCTAGAATCCCCTATTCTCTACCATCTCACATGTATGCAAAAATCAATTGCGTATTGGAGTATTGTGTGGTCTTTACTTTTGTTAACCTTACGTTTATTCTGTTTTCTTTATGATCTCGTGGAAGAACAGAGAAAATCCAAAGGAAGAGGAACGGACAAGGAGAAGGGAGAAGGAAATAAAAATACGTATTTTTGTGCAAGGCCATTTACTAGGCATAGTTAACTTCTATTATTATAAAATACCAGGGGTACTTATGGAAACTAGGTTTTATTTTTTATGCAACCCTTATCATACCAAGATTTAAATTTTAATAATGAGTTATGAAAACAAGAACAAAAAATACCAATTATACCCTTGTTAACTTGTGCATGGGTGCACAAGTTAACAAAACTTAAAAAGAAATTAGTCTATGTGCTAATATGCTCCAAAATCATCATTGTGATCCGAAGTTTTCTTGTAACACTTCAGATGAGTTTTTAATCATCTAGTCTAGTTGTTTCTTTAATATTAGACGTGTTCCTCCTGGCTACAAATGTCCCAATCCCAAAACCTGTATCATGGCCTACTTCACCCTACACCAAGCAAAAGTTCCAAAGAGAACAATGTGAAAAAATACCTGAATAAATGGTACCTAAAACAAATTTGGTATGTCTAATACCAGGATAGGTAAGGAAAAATTAAGGTGAAAGGCTAAAGCTGAAACCTATAACAATGAAGTAGTAAAGCTACATACGAGACGCAAGCTAAAGCTAAAGACAAGTTTGAAGCTCAGATAATAAAAATAAAGATTGAAGCTCTGATAGAAACTAACTAAGCTAGAAGTTCAGCTGATAAAATTCAGCCGAGTAAAACCTAAACAAGAAGGGCAACTACACATGAAAGAATAAAAGCTAAACAACCAAGTGAACACCGATAGCTCAAAAGAGCGACAGCTAATAGCTAAGTCATATCTGACAAACAAAAGGGAGTCTTGGAAGCTGTTGACCATTACTTTCCCTTGTTTGAGCATAGACAATGTGTCAGGTGAACTTATTTATTTTCAGTATTCATACTTGTTCTGTTTTAGAGTGCACTCTTTTATTATATCTAACTCGACACTAATTATTGTTTGTTGGTGTGGCAGACACTTGATGGTCAACTTTAAAAAGTACTACAACGGGTTTAGCTTGCAGACCCATCTATGGAATGCTGCCAAATGTTATAAGATGCATCATTTTAATGTAAGTATCTATTAGCCTCAATAAATTTCTTTTTTTTATTTTTACTCTTTATATTTTATGTTTGTACTTACAACTTAGTAATGTATTGTGCAACAACATATGGATGCTATGGCAGCTGAGTACCCAGATGCTGCAAGATGGCTCATAGATAAAAGGCCTGAAACCTGGTCAAGGTCTCATTTTCCAACTACTAGCAAATGTGAGCACATCAACAACAACTTCTCAGAATCCTTCAATAATATGGCCAAGAAGATGAGAGACAAGCCATCGCAAGATGGGTTTGATGTATGGACAGATGGTAATGGGGCTTATGAGCAAGAGGAGGAATGAGGCTGCAAAGTGGAAAGATGGTGACTTGGTTCCAAAGGCATTGAAGCTGATTGAGAAGATGTGTGACTTGACCACTAATTTTAACCTGGATAGTGCTGTAAGGGGGAAAGTGTATGAAGTTACCAGTTGTCATGGAGCCATTTTTACAGTTAATCTGCCAAAGAGGACTTGTAGCTGTTTGCAATGGCAACTAAGGGGATTTGTCTGCCAGCATGCTGTCTGTGCCTTAAAGCCATTGAGACCTGTTTGGGCTGAGTAAGTTTTCTTTTAGTATGCTATTGTCCTTGCATTTGTTTTTTTTTTGCATTTGTTTTATTTGTTTGTGTTTTAGTTTCACACACTTGGTTTTATAATGCTGTTGTAGGTACTGTGACAAGTGTTATTAGGTGGATAGCTACAAGAGAACTTATGCTCCAGAGTTTACCCCATTATTAGGCCCAGATGACTATGAGAAGGTAAGTTTGAATATACTTTTGTTCTTTTATGTATTTTTTAATATGCTTTTGTCCTTGTTATTGTTTGTTGTGCAATAAATAAAGATATGGTCAATATTTTATTCTTTTAGGGTTTCACACTTTCTTTTAGGTTGTAACTCTTTTTTGTTTCCTTCTTCATTTGCAGACAGCAAAGAAAGAGATGATAAAGCCTCCAGTGAACATCAGGAAAACAGGTAGACCAAGAGGAAAAAGAATCCGAACTTATGATGAACCAGTATCCAGTGGGAAAAAGACTAGAAAATGCAAGAGATGTAAAGAACCAGGTCACTATGAGAAAACCTGTGCTGGTGGAGCTGTTGGATCTAATCCAAAGGTACCAAAGGCTAGAACCTGTGTTGATGGTGATACTCACACTGCATTTGAATCAGGTCCATCCAAGAGGAATAAGAAATCTGCAAAGATTGTTCAAGGTTCATCTGCAGGTGAAAGCACAAATGTTAGAGGTGGAAAGAAGACTAATTCCAAGAGCTGTGTTGGTGAATCTTCACAGCAAGGTGCTGCAAGATCTGCTAAGCAAGGTGCAACAGGAAAGGTTCAACCAGAATCCTCTCAGAAGTCTTGTATGAACCAGAATTTCAGCCATGTTGGTTCTATTAGCAACAAGGTAACATTTACAGTGTCAGATCCAAAAGGAAAGAAGAATAAGTCAAAGAAGTACATGAAGCTCTGAAACATTTTCTTTCTTTTATGTTTGTGGGTTTGTTTATGGATTTAAGATCTGAAAATGAAAGACAATGTTTTGTTTAGTTTAACTTTTGAAGAACAAAGAGAACAAACTATGAATGTTTAAGACAATGTTGAATCCAATTTTCTTTTCATTACATTTTCAGATTTTTCTTAAATTCATTACATACTTCTAGTACTTTTCCTTTCAATGTTGTTTTTGTTTCAATTACAAGTGCATCTGATGCCCATCTGAAAGCATCACAATCTTTATTCTTACATACCAGGTAAGCTATATGGAGATTATGTTGATTCTTGCAAACCTTCAGTTCTAACTTTGAATTGCAGTTTTGTTTGAAGCAGGGTTGATTGTGTAATGGACAGTTCTTGAAACAGTGTTCTTCTCCACATGCAATGCAGCTCTTTGAGCTTGGAAGTTTGATTTGAAGTGTTGTAGTTGGAGAAGAAGCAAGATCAAACCACTCAAAATAGTTATAGGTAGGATTCAAGCATTTGAAGAAGGCCCTTCCATTTGTTTGATCTGTTTTAGATCTCAACAATGCTCTAACTCCATTGCAAGGTACATATTTGCACCTTGAATAAACCCATGGGCAACTCTTTGTTTCATGACCTTCTTTGTCACACATAGAACACTCCACCTTTTGCTGTCTCTCTCGCTGGAATTTGAAGATAAATGAACACCACCAACCATTTTTTTTTTTTTTTGTTAGATCTGGATGAAAAAAAGTGAGAAAATCTGAAGAAGGAGATATGCTTTTATTGAAGATAATGTTGTTGTTGGGTGATATGGGGCCCATTATTTTACTGACACGTGGCAAGATTGATGACGTGTATGCACAGTCAGCTCCGAGTTACTGTTCCAAATCGGCGAGTTAAACTGCAACTCGGCGAGTTGACTGATTCAAAGGGCTTAATTGTACTTTTATCCTACACTAACGGTGGCAAAAAGGTGGATAACCACCGTTAGCCGTTTTTTCAAAAAAACAGTCAAAACCGGCCTAGTTTTGTAATCCGAAAAAAAAGAGGCCTACATTTGTAACCCTCAAAAAAAAAAAAAAGAGGCCTAGATCTGTAAATTACCCTAAAAAGTTCAGTTATCCCTGCGAACCGAGTGCAATGGATAACAAAATGAGCATCAGAATTTAAACATCTAAAGCTGGTAGAAATTAAAGCAAAAGATGAAATCCCAATAAAACTTTGAAATCCTCACAAAGCAAGGCATAAAAGTAAATGTTTCTACACGAAGAAGTAAACAATAAGATTACTTCTTCCCAAAAGAGAAGAAAAATAGCTGAAAAAATAACATCATTCATCAGCATGTTCAACTTCATTTTACATAAGCTTCAACCTCAGTAGTTGCTTGAACATCTGCCCCTTAAATACAGTAAGGGTTTCTTGAGCAGTTTCTTGAGCAGATTTTTAGTATTACAGTACCCGACCCTTTAACTTCTGAAGTGCAGCATTTCCCATGAACAGGGTTCTGCGTTCTTAGTCTTCTCATATGGTGCAAACAGACGTTGGTTGGAACAAGCATGCTTGGTTGCCCCGGTGTCCACCCACCATTCGTTCTTGAAACAATCAAGAACGAATGGTGGGTTGACACCAGGGAAACCAAACGACTACAGGTGTCTGATACGGAGATGTTTCCATGTGTCTGATACGGTAATTCCAAAAACCCATGATACGCGAACACGGTGGTACCCATAAATATACCGTAATTCCCAACTGTTGGAACAGGAAAAATCCAATTTTCGTTCTTACATGATTTATCCTTGTTAGTTGTTGCTAACTTAAGCATGTCTATACCATAGTTGTGTGGTCGAAAAGAATTTGGTCAATGGGAATCTATCTAGTATACCTGAATTTGGATAAAATAATAAATTTTAAAAACATAGCTATATGCTCATGGAGTATCACTCTATCTATGTCCATAGTCCATACGTATAGACACGCAATACTGCCATCCATTAGAAAGGTCCGTGCAACTGAGCATAAATATATGGGCACACATTCAAGTTTTGAGATCCATGAGTAAGCATTGGATGCCACCATTTTAACTTCCGCTTCATCTTCATTCGTGGACGCTTAAGTTTTCTTCTCCTTAAGATTATGAAAGATCCATGATCGACAATCTTTCGCATGGTGCCCTTTTTTTTCCACAAGCTAAACATTCACCATCACACTTCTTTTTCTTCTCTTTGCCTTAGTCTTGTTTTGCTCCATTATTTTCAGTTTTCTTTTCTTTCAACTGGTTCCGTCTCCCACCGTAATCAATTTAACATCGTCAACAACTTTCTCATTTTTCTTTTCAAAAATACGGTTATCCTCTTCAACTTGGAGCTTGTATACCAAACTTTCCAAGGTCATTTCTTTTGTTTTGTGTTTGAGATACTTCTTAAACTCCTTTCACGATGGGGGTAGTTTCTCAATTAAGGCTGCTACTTGATTCACTTAGAGTCATCATCTCGGCTTTCAATTCATGAAGTATAATCTGAAATTCTTGATCTCCATACTTCCTTAGCAGTATTCATAGGATGATAAACACAATTGTAGGTTGAACCCCGATTTGGTCTATATTTATTTTGTATTCTTTAGTGGATGGGTTTCAATAACCAAGAAACCACATAATGAGAACTATTATAAAACCATAGCCAAACCAAACCATAACCAAACAATTGAACAGACAAAAATCTGAAGATTCAGATGAATGATCCATTATTTCAAGAGCAGCAACATCAACTTCTATGTTCTGATGATGCGCTGATCTGATAGAGTAAATCAATGTGCTATATATTCTTGTAGACAAACACTTACATAAAAATGTCGGTTGATTTAGAGGTATAGCTCTTATGAAATGCTTTCATCTCTGCCATATGATATGGGATATATACTACTAGAGGGTAGAAGCTATTTGAATATTTCAGCGTATGGATCCGCAATTAAATAACGAAAATACAGCTTTAATCATGGAGCACCACGAACATTCCTTTGATACCCAATATTGCGTCCCAGAGTAATCGAATTCACAAGGCAGCCCAAACCCATTACTTAAAGAATTCTAACAATCTGACTCTTACATCTCACTTACAATAGAACTTCGATAAATTAATCCTCGATAAGTTAATTACTTCGCTAAAATAAAAAATTTCTCCGATCCCAACTAGGCTTGGATAAGCTAAATTTGAACTCCAGAAATTAATAACTTCGCTAAAAAAATAATTTTCTTTCGTCCCGTCGCTATTAATTTATCGAAGTTTTACTGTAATTAACATGTTTATCTTTTTACTTATAAACAACAAGAACTGAATTGACCCAGGTTTCAGAAAATGACTTGGGTTTTGGCAAATTGAATGTACATTATGATAAGCCAAGTGAAAGAACAAACAGCAAACATACTTTGGAGCCTAAGAGTGCATGAAAAGCATCAACATGAAGCCAGTAAAACTAAGGAAAGCAAGATTATGTGAAGGCGCAAGCCAGAAAATGATGAACAATTCAAACCAGGAACATAAAATTTGTTCTGGCTACATGGAACAAGAATATACAACCCTCATTAGGATATATACCTGCATCAACCTGAGCAATGAAGACAGGAGCTGAGTTCCAAAAGCTAGAGATTGCAGCTACTTATACAGTTCAGCTTTTTGAGCACAAACTTTATTTTTCTTTTCATTACATAATAATTAAATATAATTTTGTTCTGATCTCTTTTTTGGTTTGTTAATTTGAACAAAACAGGGCTGTAGAGAGGTCCAACTGTTTCCATGCTAGCCACAATGATAACCCGTGCCTTACATCGAGTACCCCGTACATGATCATATTTGGTGTATTACAAATCATATTCTCCTAAATACCAGACTTTGATCAAATTTCATGGCTATCAAAAGGTTGCTGCAGTCATGTCATTTACTTATTCCGGGATCGGAATGGGTCTCGGAATCGCTAAAGTGGCACGTTAGCCTATATATAGTTTTTTTTTTCTTTTTTTCTTCTTCAAGTAATTGGTTTCATATTTATATTAAAATTGCTGAAATCTGTATACTTTATTCTTTTGTTTAGAAAATGGGAAATTCAAAGGAAGTCTGTCCGGAATTAGCATTGGTACGGTAACTCAAGCCCAAAAGATATGGAGGAAATCCCAAGCACTTGGAAATATTGCTTTTGCTTGCTCGTATGCGATGATCCTAATCGAAATTCAGGTACAATATTTTTTTACTTTTTCTATAACTGCTCCTCTTTGGTCTTTATTACTAAGAAAAAATAAATCACTGCTTTATTTTGCACGCTGTTCATCTTCAAAATACGCTCTAATTAACTGTGTTTATTTGGCACAAACAGGACACGTTAAGAGCACCACCATCATAAGCTACAACTATGAGGAAAGCAAGTTTATTCAGTTTTTCAACTACGACCATCTTCTACATGCTTTGTGGATGTATGGGCTATGCGGCATTCGGTAACATGGCACCAGGAAACCTTCTAACCGGGTTTGGGTTCTACAATCCATATTGGTTGGTCGATATTGCCAACGTTGCAATTGTAATTCACCTTGTTGGAGGTTACCAAGTCTATTGCCAGCCCTTATTTGCCTTCATAGAGAAATGCGCAGCAACTAAATGGCCAAAGAGTGATTTAGAACGTCAACAAAAACTTTCAAGTAGCTATCCCAGGATGCCGATGGGTATTGTATTCCATTTATAGGCTTACAATCTCAACCTATTCAGAGTTGTTTGGAGAACACTATTTGTAGTGCTAACTACACTTATATCGATGCTTCTTCCGTTCTTCAATGATGTTATTGGGATTATTGGCGCATTTTCTTCTGGCCGTTAACTGTTTATTTCCCGGTGGAGATGTACATATCACAGAAAAAGATACCCAAGTGGAGTCCCAAATGGCTTTGCCTTCAACTACTGAGCGCTATTTGTTTAGTAATCTCAATTGCAGCTACACCCGGCTCAGTGGCAGGTGTCGTCGATGATCTTAAGGTTTATCATCCCTTCAAATCTAACTATTGATGATGATCGACCTTCATCATTGGCTCAAGGAAAGAACCGTCCGCTGACCGAGAGAAATCGGCCACCGACTCTAGGCACTCACCAAGTTGTAGTTCCCTGTTCATAACAATATTAAAAGTTCCTACTGTTGGTATTTCGCATCAAATGTTGCATTTTACTCTTTTTGTTGCAGTAGTCCGTATTTATTAATTAATTTATGTAGGTATTTAAGTGGAAATCAACTACTATATGGTTCATTCAAATACTGAGCACGTAGCCATGGTGTAGTCTACTGAGTTGAGCATCAAAGTTCTTTTACACTTTTTCTTCTTTGATCGACAATCTTTCGTATAATCTGAAATTCTTGGACTTGCGCCATGACAAACTTGGTATCTGTCATCTTGAGGTCCGATAATCGAGCAACCATGAATTTCTTCACTCCCCCGATTCGATCCATATTTCTTCTCTAAGGATCCCCTAACTTCCTTGGCAGTATTCATAGGATGATAACACAAAATATAGGTTGAACCCCGATTTGGTCTATATTTATTTTGTATTCTTTAGTGGATGGGTCTCAATAACTAAGAAACCACATAATGAGAACAGTTATAAAATCTGGTGGAATATCTAAAGACGCTTTATTACAGAGAGCTTGGTGCTGGCTGCTGTTGAACTTGAAGTTGATACAAGCGGGAGAAAAAATTACCCTGACCAATCACTTGTTTCGTGAGTCGGTCCTGAAAGAAACAAGAATTATGGGGAAAATAAGCAAATAAGAAGTGAAAAATTGTAAAGAGTTTGCAAATATGGTGTGTTGCACACCACTATCTATAAACCAAAGATCAATAAAGGCAGTAGTTCGAAGTTTACCTGCAAAGTTCACTCGCGGCTCCATCGGTGTAGCTTCAGCTGGAGGACTTGCAGTAATGTTCTGCTGCTCTTCTTCTTGTTGAACAAGGTTAAAAATCCTCAGGTATGGTCTATATTTATTTTGTATTCTTTAGTGGATTGGTTTCAATAACTAAGAAACCAGGTAATGAGAACAATTATAAAACCATGGGGCCAAACCAAACAATTGAACATAATAATCTAAAGATGAATAATCCATTTCAACGGCATCAATATCAACTTCTAATGATGCGCTATACATCTGATCTGACAGAGCAATTTAACAAATCAGAGCTTGAAAAATTCGGCCAAAAGAAATCTTGCGAACACACTTACACTGAGATATTGGTTAATTTCATAAGGTAAAGCTTTTTTACCAAAATGCGTTCTTCTTTTTCAGCTTGGAATCTGGAAAAATACTTTCCACTGTTTATATGATATGGGATACTCGAAGGTAGGAGCTATTTGAATAATTCACCTTATGGATCCGTAATTTAATACCGGAAAAACAGCTATAATCATGGATCAACATGAACATTTCTTGCGTCCCAGAGTAATCGGCGTTATTTTTTGGTGCCGGTTCAAAAAGATGGCCCTATACATACTGGTTCAAAAATTGTGCTAGCATTGTTACGGAGCCAAATACCACACTAGTCCTAGCACTGCACTATGGAAGGTTACCAAGTACTACTATATATTTTTCTTAGTTATAATTATAGCTTTACAGCTGATGGACTTGGTAGCAAATTTTGTGATTGCCTGGATTCATCATTGGTAGGAGCGGTGTGAGAGCTATTCGGTAGCCATGCCTTGGCTAGTGCATACCAGAATAATGCATCACTCACTTCACTAGCCAAGAGATGACTATTTCTGTCATAATAAAGTAGACTTGCATCGGGATTCGGGTTAAACGGAAGTCCCAGATGAATAGCAAGTTCTTGCTGGGAAAAGAGTGATTCGGAATCAAAACCTGTTGTGCTTCTTGTTTTGCCAAAAAAAAAAAAAATACAAGGTAAGCCACTTACATACAGACCACTTGCGTCTTAACTTAAAGATAACATCTCCATTAGACTACAAATCTGCGATGCTCACGCAACTCATCTGTCTTGTCAAAATACCTTCAGAAACATTGCCTATTTTTGGATCATAACCAAACCTTTCATGGAATGAGTCATGTAGTAAGTTACAGGAAGACTACCACAATTGGATCTGTGGCGCAATGGTAGCGCGTCTGACTCCAGATCAGAAGGTTGCGTGTTCGATTCACGTCAGGTTCAATTTTTTTCATTTTATTTTTATTCCCTTAATTTCTTATGATCTGTTCCTTTAAGTTCATTTGCTGGAGCTAATAGGGTGTTTTGGGGTAGCTCGTCTTGAATAGCTAAGAAAATTCGAAGACTATGAGCTTGAAGCATTTTTGTTATAGGGAAAGCTAAAACGTTTAGGGGGAAAGCTGGGTTTATATGGGTGGAACTAAAAATTCTTTAAAACCTTTAATCACGCGTCAGCTTTCCTGTTTCTACCAAATATTCTGTGATACTCTGTTAAGAGCTTTGATATGATTAAAGGATTTTTATCCACTCTTCAAAGCAGAGCTTTGATCAGATTTAAATATTCTGGGATGATTTCTTAATCAGCAAATTTAGGATCTCTAAGTTTTGGTGGATAAAGAGACCCCAAGCCTGCACCGCGATGGGCAAACTCAAGTATAAGTCGAATGCAGTCTCCACATAATTGATAGATGGCTCGTAAAAAGTTCGCATGGGAAAGAATTTCGTAAAACAAAGGAAAATTGGGGTTATAAAGAGGGATAGGGAGACCAGCAAGAAGTTGGTCGAGCGAGACTATAATTTCTTCATTGCTGCATTGATGATCAGAAAATAATTTAGCAGAAAGAATGAACTTAGGACCATCATCAGGAATGGTGGATAATGTAAAACCTTTTTCTTTAAAGTCTTTTTGAATCTCTTCAAATTCACTGTCATATTTACGACCGCTTGGAGGCATTTTTGAGTATGGGAATGGAGAAGAAGTAAAGATCAAAAAGGAGAAGAAATTAAAAAATTACGAGAGCGAAGCGGAGCTTGCGGAAGAACAAAGAAGAAAAAATTGCAGAGAAAATGAAAGGAAAAGTAAAAAGAAAGCAAAAGAAGACGCTGTCATCCACTATGTAATATCCTATATAAAGGACCAAACAGATTTGAGAGAGGGGATCTTTAGAGAGAGGTTGGAGAGAACAAAGGGTTATTTTGTTTTTGGTACTCAGTTTTTGTCCAACTTTTGAGTTTGGTCTAACATTTGTCCAGCTTGGCGTTTGGTACTTGAAAATGACGTTGACCTGTGTTGACTCACGTGGATTTTGACTTCTGTTAATTAGAAAAAAATAAAAATTATATAAAATCTTATTTTTAGATGAGTTTACATTTATGCCCTATTACTTTACTAATATTGACGTAGTAAGTTTGGGAATCATCTTCTCTGCCTCTCTATGGCCGCACCCACCATTATCACTTTCTTGTTTCTTCGTATCCTCATTACTAATACTACACCAGACTATCTTCCCACTTTCTCTTTCACCCCTAACTAATTTCGTTTTGCTTCCACTTATTAATCAAAGATACGAAAAGTTCACAATACAACATCACCAGATTCACCACTTACCCAAGCAGCTCCACTAAATATGTCTCCTAGTTATCCAATTTCAAAATCACATATATATAATCCCACGACTCAATTGTTGTTGTTCTTGCTGGACACATTTGTAGCATTTGAAATCAGTAATCACTTATACAGATCGTCAACATTAATTAATTTTAAAATGGAACCTATCAACATCTATGTTGGGGGAGACTTACCAAATCCGAGCCGCTATGCGCAATACGAAACCTACACAAGCAATGACATACAAATGCGGAAATAACACAACTACGCAATATAGAAGCAATCACACAACACCGGCAATTACGTGGAAAAACCCCTCCAAGGTGAAGGGTAAAAACCACGGGCAAATCTTCCACTATAACAACAATGGGTTACACACAATTCTCCCAATTTGGGGATAACAACAACTTCAAGGTGCATATAGCACTTGGATAACTAATTTGCCTAATTACACTCACCACTAGGGTGGATCAACAATTCATTCACCTAAATAGGTAAGATTCACTATCAATTTGAGAATAGCAAGAGTAAGATTACTTACTACTAGAGTTTGAGCAAACCCTAGATTTTCCCCTTTGAAGAGATGTGGAAATTGATAAATCAATCTTCACCACAACAACCAATAGATCCTTAGCTAAGAACTCTTTCTTCTTCTCTTCAAGATAACTTCAATCTCACCAAAAATGGTGGCTTAACCTTTCTCCTCACTCACTCTCTTTCTCTTCCCTCTCTTTCTTTTCCTCACAACAAAAATGAAGAAGATAAACTCAATTTCTTCTCCTGATGCCTTTTGGTCCTTATAACCAAAAACATAGGCATGTGCTAGTTGACTTCCCCCATTAGCTAAGGGGCTCACCTGGACTGTTGAGCCATAAGGCAGTGACCAGGCCCAACAATCTCCCCCTCACGACTTATGGCGAGGTACCCGTCACCACCAAACCTGCCTCGCCGCCGTAAATACACATGCTTGTATTTTGGTAGCGACTTTGTCATCATATCGTAACCGTTGTCATCTCGTATGGATCTTCTCAATATACAAGACCTTCTCGCCGAGAACTTCTTGTATCCACTGATACCTAATATTGATGTGCTTGGACCTCGAGTGAAAACTCGAATTCTTGCCGAGATGGATGGCACTGGCAGTGTCACAAGAAACGATGAACCTTTGTTGCTTCACACCGAGTTATCTAACAAACCTCTTCATCCATATCATCTCCTTGCAACTCTCTCGTAGCTGCAATGTACTCTTCCTCCGTAGTAGATAATGCCACACATTTTTGTAACTTGGATTGCCAAGACACAGCCTCCCCGCATAGGTAAATAAGTAACCCGATGTCGACTTGAGACTGTCTTGAGCACCCGCCAAATCAATACTGTAGCCAACTAACTCGGCTTGTCACCTCCATAACACAAACACATATTAGAAGTACCCCTTAGATACCGTAGTATCCATTTCACCGCTTCCCAATGCTCCGGACTGTGATTTGAGAGAAATTTGCTTACCACTCCAACCGCATAAGCTATATCCTACCTTGTACACACCATTGCATACATCAAACTACCAATCATGGATGCATAAGGAATATTCTCCATCTTCCGTTTCTCAACATCATTCACAGGACATTGATCACGAGTTAACTTAAAATGGTTTGCAAGTGGACAACTTACCTACTCAACCTTGTCCATGTTAAATCTTTGCAACACCTTCTCAATGTAGCTTTCTTGCGATAACCACAACTTCCTTGCTTTCCTATCACGAGTGATTTCCATGCCAAGAATATGCTTTGTTGCACCCAAATCTTTCATAGTAAAAGACTTGCTCAAATCTGACTTCAACCTGTCAATTTTCTTCTTATCTTTGCCAACAATAAGCATGTCATCAACATATAGCAAAAGAGTAAGAAAATCACCATCAGCAAATTTTTGAATGAATACACAATGATCTCGAAGTCGTTCTCTTGTACCCATGTTCCTTCATGAACGATTCAAACTTCTTGTACCATCTTCTAGGAGCTTGCTTCAAACCATATAGACTCTTCTTTAGCTTGCACACCATGTGCTCTTTGCCTTTGACTTCAAAACCCTCGGGTTGTGCCATATACACATCTTCCTCCAACTCACCGTGAAGAAATGTCTGTCTTGACATCTAGTTGTTCTATCTCAAGATCCAAACTAGCGGCTATTGCCAAAACAACCCGAATAGAAGGAAATCTCACCACCGGTGAGAAAATCTCACAAAGTCAACACCCTTTCTCTGCTCATAACCCTTCACAACTAAGCGTGCTTTGTACCTTGGTTGTGAGTTACCATCTTCAGTCTTGATTCTATAAACCCACTTGTTCTTCAGAATTTTCTGGTTTTCTGGCTTGTCAACCAAATCAAAAGTGTCATTCTCATCTAAAGAACCAACCTCTTCTTTCATGGATTTCAACCACTTTTGACTTTCAGGAACACCAAGAGCTTCTTCATAAGACTCTGGTTCACCTGCATCTGTGAGCATCACATACTCATGTGGTGTATATTTTGTTGAAGGTAATCTGGTCCTGCTGGATCTTCTCAACTCAGCTTCTGGATGTTGTTGCACTCCTTGCTCAACATCACCCGCTGGAACATCTTCATGAGCTTCATCTTCATGATTGTGTTCTTCTTCTTCATTACCATTACCATCAACATCATCATCATGTTGTTCAAGAGAAGGAACAACTGGATTTGGATCCAAGGTCATATCATCTTGAAGCTTTGGCATCTCAATCTTCTCAAAGTCTTCAATAGTCTGGTTTTCAAGGAATACTGCATCCCTACTTCGATAACCTTCTTGTCAACTGGATCCCAAAATCAGTAACCAAACTTCTCTGTCCCCATAGCCTAAGAACACACACTTTGCTTTGCTTTGTCATCAAGCTTTGATCTCTCGATCTTTGGGATATGAACAAAAGCCCTGCAACCAAACACTCTCAAGTGATCATAAGTAGGCTCTTTGTCTCTCCATACCTTTTTTGCTACTTCTCCATCTAGTGGTCTTGAAGGAGATCGATTGATCAAATACACAGCAGTATTCATTGCTTCACCCCAAATACTTCGCAACTTGGAATGAGATAACATGCACCCGATTCTCTCAAGAATAGTGCGGTTCATCCTCTCTCGCAACACCATTATGTTGTGGAGTCTTCTGCATCGATTGTTCATGACGTATACCCATGCTCTTGCAATACACTTCAAGTGGTCCAATGTATTCTCCCCGTTGTCGAACGAAGGCACTTCAAGGTTCTACCTGCTTTCTTTTCCACCATGTCAGTGAAACATCTTGAACACAGGAACAACATCGTCTTTGGTCTTGATTGCATATGACCAAACCTTCCTTGAAGCATCATCTATGAAAGTAACAAAGTAAAAGGCACCACCAAGTGTTTTGACCCTTAAAGGTCCACATACGTCGGAATGAACAAGATCAATAATACCAGAATTACGCTTGGGTAAAGTTTTATGAAAGGAAACTCTAGTTTGTTTACCAACCAAACAATGAGTACACTTACCCAATTGCATACCTTTGGCCTTTGGCAAGACTTGTCTTTTGGTGAGGATTTGAATTCCCTTCTCACTAAGATGACCAAGTCTCCTATGCCACAACTGGGAGGTTGAATCTTTGTCAACAAAGATTCAACTCACCTTTAAACACCTTCACCTGTGTTTTGTACAATGTGCCACACTTCTTGCCTCTTGCAATAACCATGGAGCCCTTGCTTAGCTTCCATTTTCCATCACCCAAGTGATTGTTGTACCCTTCATCATCTAACACCTGTGTGACATTAGATTCAAACGAAGATCTGGTACATGTCGCACATTTCGAGAACCAATGTGCAGCCAACACCGGTCTCAACTTTCACATCACCCACTCCTACAATTTTAGCAACACCACTATTTCCCATTCTCGACCACCCAAAGTCACCAGCCTTGTAGGAGGTAAATACATCTTCATAAGGAGTAGCATGATAAGATGCACCTGAATCAACTATCCACTCGAATCGTAACTCGCGGAACTCACACAAACTTCATTACAATCGAGAATAAAATGATATCACCATCTTTGCAACATGTACCGCAACATCACCGTCTTGTTTATCATTTCCTTTCCCCTTCTTGTGTTCTTGCTTCGGCTTCCTCGCATTCATTTGAATAGTGACCTTTCATACGACAGTTCCAACATTCAATGTTCTTTTCTCGGACTTTGATTGACCCCTTGACTTGCTACGACCAACTTGTCTTCTCGTCTTTTCTTCTACCCCGATTTTCTCGTAACAAGAGCTTCGAATGAGATGATTCTAATGACCTTCTTCTAACTTCTTCATTCAAAGAACTGTTTGTAGCAACAAATCATGTTCAACTTCCCGTCTGGAGCAGAATAACCGAGACAATTCCTCAATGGCTCCCAACCGTCTGTAAAGTATTTAACAACAAATAAGCTTGAATCTCTTTTCAGAATTATCACTCCATAGATGTAAGCTGATTCATAATACCCTTTATTTCATTTAAATGTTGCGCCATTGAACTCCCTTCCTTGTAGCACAGCCTTTCCAAGCCTTTTGAATAGAAGAGCTTTTGCACAAGGAGACCGCGATCATATATCTCGCTCTAATTTGGTCCACAAAGAATATGCTAGTGTCTCACTAGCCACATGATGAAAAATACCATCATCAATCCACCGACGAATGAAACCAACCGCTTTACGATTAGTAACTTTCCAATCTTCTTCACTTGTCTTCTCAAAGCTTCACTCCCTTACTCTCTATTGGATCATAGAGATCTTTACAATATAACCGGCCTTCCATCTTCGCCTTCCATATCACAAAGTTCTCACCGGTCAAATTGACCATTCTATTACTAGTACTAGCTTCCGTCATTGCACAGATTAGCTCAACCCAAAAGCTCGATACCACTTGTTGGGGGAGACTTACCAAATCCGAGCCGCTATGCGCAATACGAAACCTACACAAGCAATGACATACAAATGCGGAAATAACACAACTACGCAATATAGAAGCAATCACACAACACCGCAATTACGTGGAAAAATCCCTCAAGGTGAAGGGTAAAAACCACGGGCAAATCTTCCACTATAACAACAATGGGTTACACACAATTCTCCTAATTTGGGGATAACAACAACTTCAAGGTGCATATAGCACTTGGATAACTAATTTGCCTAATTACACTCACCACTAGGGTGGATCAACAATTCATTCACCTAAATAGGTAAGATTCACTATCAATTTGAGAATAGCAAGAGTAAGATTACTTACTACTAGAGTTTGAGCAAACCCTAGATTTTCCCCTTTGAAGAGATGTGGAAATTGATAAATCAATCTTCACCACAACAACCAATAGATCCTTAGCTAAGAACCCTTTCTTCTTATCTTCAAGATAACTTCAATCTCACCAAAAATGGTGGCTTAACCTTTCTCCCTCACTCTCTTTCTCTTCTTCCTCTCTTTCTTTTCCTCACAACAAAAATGAAGAAGATAAACTCAATTTCTTCTCCTGATGCCTTTTGGTCCTTATAACCAAAAACATAGGCATGTGCTAGTTGACTTCCCCCATTAGCTAAGGGGCTCACCTGGACTGTTGAGCCATAAGGCAGTGACCAGGCCCAACAATCTATTCTAACCATTAACTTAAATTCACATCTCCAAAGACAGAGAAAAATAATCCAGGAATTACTTTAAGAATTGGGCAGCAATCTTCATTCTTCTCTATTGAAAAGAAAAAAAATTATCATCACTACCTCTCTGCAAAACCTGGATCTCGCACATGAATCTCGTTTATGCTCCAACATAGAAATGGACTCACCGCTACTTGATATCGGAGGCGAAGAAGATAAAGAATTAGGATTTAGGTTTTTTTTTTTCTTTTTTTTTATCAGGAATTAGGATTTAGGGGTGATGGTCGATGGTTAAATGATTTCTTTCAAACCGTACGATTGATAGAGTTATATTAAACGGAAAATGGGTCATTTGTCCAAAAAAAATTAAAACACGGTTCAAATGGACGAGTTAAAAATTTTATGGGTGAAATGGACAAAAACAAAATAGCAAGGATGAAACTGGATCCATCCTGGCTTAAACTTAAAAAATAGCAAGGATGAAACTGGATGCATCCTGTGTAAAATGAAAATAAGAAAAAATATTTGAAAATGGACATGATGAAACTGGTTACATCCTGCCTATTTTTAAATTTTTGTCCATTTAAACAGTATGTAAATCTGACTGTCCTTTTCACCCAGGAAATTTTGTTTTTGGTCTTTTTAACCAATTTTGTGTATATTAAAACCGTTGGATTTTATGACCCCTTCAAGGATATAATTGTAAACTCGGTATTTTTAATTTATAAAATTAATTAAAATTTGGTGATAAATGGTCATCACGAGTCAACGTTTTTTTCAAGTACCAAACGCCAAGCTGGACAAATGTTAGACCAAACTCAAAAGTTGAACAAAACTTGAGTACCAAAAACAAAATAACCCAAAACAAATAGGAGAGACAAAGTCTAGATCTATTATAATTTCTTTGTATTCTTATTATTCTTGTAAGATTCTCTACAAAAATAAATAAAACTTTGATAATTGATTGTGAAATTAGATTGGATCATTGTGTAATCTTATAGGGGTGTAGTTGTAGGAAATCCAGCAACTACAACAAGAAAAACCAATCACGCGAGAAATACAAACATCATAACCCCAAAATAAATCACAAAACACATCAGACCCAACAACAGAACTCCAACACCAGTTTTTCTCTTTCCAGATGACCATATCCACATCACTAAGGATAAACCTCAATTATGGACCTAAACCCCTGAATACGAGTTATCTTATAGTCACTAAAACCTGACTCCTGGAAAAGTTTTTTCCATTCTTTTTCAGTTCTCTCTTTACCGTTATGTAGAGTCATCACCATAATGTCTAACAACAGTTGAGTTTCAGTAATGGAATCGTCTACTTTCTTTTTCTTGTCATCTTCAATCACCGCATCTATGATAATCACTTTTCCTCCCCCTTCTCTTGAAGGAATAGCTTCTCTGCATCTCTTAAGTATCCGAACACAGTCTTTATTGGTCCAATCATGAAGAATAAACTGCCAGTCATAACCATGAAAGTAGATTTGTCACGGGCATAAATAGCGGAGGGTGTAACCAGGTTTTAAAAGCTAATATAATAGACGACTTTATATAAAAGCTTAAGTACTTGACAATTTAATGTGCACGACGAATATACCTTCATTAAAACTGCATCTGCTCTAGGGATGGACTCAAACATGTTACCACCGATGAATACTATGTTGTCAGTCGCTGGTAAATCTGCTACCACATTTGGAAGATCGAGAACCATGCATTCCAGGTGTGGGAACGCTCCAACAATGGCTTGAGCTGTACTTCCAGTCCCACCTCCTACATCAACCAAACACTTCAAATTCTCGAATATTTCCTTACCCTCATTGACAATTACACTCATCAGCACACGAGAGTCATTAGCCATGGAATCATTGAAGTTCTTGCCGGATTCAGGGTTCTGCTCCAACAAGTTCCATAAGGTTGTACCATGAGCGGTCACAAAGGTGTGGATTCACTCCTTGAAACCAATCGCTCAAGGAATGCAAAGATGATACCAGGAATGGATCGACCATAGAGATAGCGACAGATGACATTGTGTTTGGATTCACTTTTACTAAAAGCCTTGAAGTTGTTGTCAGAACATATCCTTCCTCCTCTTGATTTCCGTCGAGGCTTTCTACAGCAAAGAAGCCCAAATGAGTAATAAAGCGCATCAGGCTATTTAAAGCATCATGTCTAGTAGATGGTAGAGAGAGAGCACCAATGAGGCTCGAGAGAGTCACTGGTTTTTCATGGTTGTGCATTATGTCGGGTATGCCTAATTGAACTACACATTTTAGGCACATGGAATTTACATAACTGAATGCATACTTCCAAATATGAGTGTGAGCTAGTATCAACTCATTACTCTGCATCGCTTGACTAGTAGAATCCATTTTTGAAACTGATATGATATAAAAAGGGATTGCTCGTGAATTTCAGTAACTGCTCTATACTGGGATACTACGATTAAGCATGACTATGGCTTGTCTTTATATTGGGCAGAAGGATGCGTTGTAGCCCACTTCCCAGTTATGACCACTATCTCTCGACTCTTAAGTAGAAAGGTGATAGATTTAAGCTACATGTCTGCCACTTTATTATTGATGCTGTTTTAGCTTAACCTCGGGTCCCACCAATAATGAAGCTGTACAGTGCGTTAAGGAAAAGAATCCAATGTACGCTCAAGGTGTAGGTGTCCACTCGAGGGATTGGGATATACCCAAACTAACCTGGTATTTTTAGGGGCGACCCCGAAAAAATTATGGGCGATTTTTTTATCCCAACTCATAGACAAGGTTAAGGGATGTCCTAAAGTATGGTAGAATATGTTAATGCCCTTCCGTAATCGGAAGTTATTTTGTGTCCGATTGTTAATATTAAATGGGTAGTTAAGTAACACAAAGATATTACCGATTGATTTGAATTTATGCTATATGCGTATTTGGGGCTACTATTAATCGGAAGTTAATGATAAATTCATTTACTATCAATTATAGGATACTCCAAAATTCAAAAATAAAGGGATTTTTGCGAAATCTCATTTTGGGGCTACTCTATATTCGGTAGTTATATGAACTATTTTGACTATCGAATATTATTTTCAAAGAGAGCCAATGTATAATCAGAAGTCATGATAACTTTATTTACTACCGATTATAGGCTCAACCAAAATTCAAAAAATATAGAATTTTGGCAAAATCTCATTTTGCGGCTATTCTATATTCGGAGTTATATGACTACCGATTATGGTAGGATATTTGCAAATATGCCAATGTATAATCGGAAGTCATAATAATTTTATTTACTACCGATTATAGGATAATCAAAATTCAAAAGATAGAGAATTTTTGAAAAATCTCATTGTGGGGCTACTTTATATTCGGGAGTTAAATAAGAATAATTAATTGGGGGATATGGGAATTAATTGGGGGATATGAATTACTTCCCCCAACCCATGGTGTGTGCTAAGGGGTGACCATTGGTTATGAAAATACTAAAATACCCTTCCTACAAAATAAAAATCAAAACTTAAAATCAAAAACAAAATCATATCCCCCAATTTCCATCTCCACTTCTTATTAATCTTATTTAGGGGTGGAGCTTTGAAACCCAAATATTTCCCATTCCTTTTCAAATTCTAAACTCTCCCCACTCTATATCAAATTCTCTTCTCCTCACTTTGGAAACCAATTTTTTTTTATTCGGAAGTGATGAAGATCATGTTGAAAGTGATGATGACCATGCCGGAATTGATGAAGACCGTGCCGGTATCATGATACCGGCATAGTCTTCATATCAACCGACCATGCCGCCTAGACCGACTCGATTAATACCAGAAAAAATTCAAAACGGAAGTGATGAAGACCATGCCTAATTGATGAAGACCATATGTCGGAACATGATACCGCATGCTCGAGAATTTCCTATCAATGCCTGCATAGTCAAGTGAAAAAAATCAACATTCTCGATACTTTTCACCCTGCTCCTAAGATAGAAATTTAAGCAAAATACTATGCCGAACATGTACCTAAGATGCTCGAATCCATGATTACCATGCCGTACTGCTCAAAACCAGAAAAAATCAACATCAAAACCAGAAAAAAATCGTGGCAAACAATTTATGAACATTTCCAACAATTGCCCGCATGGGTTTTTGGTTGAATACCATGCCGGCACCAAGCTTTTTCAGCTGCAACAATGGTGGATTCAAAGAAGAAAAATCAATTTTCAACCTCTTATTAGCGGTAATTCTCTCATCACAATCATCTTCCATTTTCAAAAAAAAAAAAATTCCACTCAAAATTTTTTTCTCTCCTTCTACTCCTCACTCACACAAATTAAAAAAAAAAACACACACTAATCTATCCCCCAAATACTTAAGTTTTTTACTAATTATTATTAACCACTAAACATGATTAGTGAGGGGTATATTAGGATTTAAAAAAATACTTAGATAAGGGGTGACCCAGCTTTGCTATTTGGATCCCTATTTTGTCTTGTAGCTATATCCCCCAATTAATTCCCATATCCCCCAATTAATCATTCTTAAATAACCTAAATTCACTACCGATTACGGTAGCAATTTTGCCAAAAATCTACTTTAATCGGGAGTCAAAATAACTTTATTTACTACCGATTATAGGATAATCAAAATTCAAAAGATAGAGGATTTTATTTTGGGATACTTTATATTCGGAAGTTATATAAACTAAATTGACTCCCAATTGTGGATTAACTTCCCGAATGTAAAGTTATCTACCGATTGTGAAGGATAGTTTGGCCATTAGAAAAAACGGGAGATAAAAAATGGCTACATTTTACGTTTGGGTGACCCTTTTTGGTCTTTTGTGTCGCCCTAATTCTTTTGAGGTCGCCCCTAAAAATGCTAGGCAAACTAATTGAAGTACACCCAAATTTGAATGAATTTAGAGGGATGGCTAAGAGGTGGTAAAATGTGGTAAAGTTATCTTATTGCCCTTGACCTAAATAAACTTAAACATATTCCCCATTTCATAAAATTGGTTTAATCTAAAAAGTATATTTTCCACTCTTTCATCATTCATTATACATCTTAAAATCGTTATCTTTGATTTTCCTCAAAAATAGGTGATCAAAAGCAATCAAATAACAATCCAAAAGCAACAACTAATATCAGTAAGTGCACTGAATCCATTAAAGCTACACTTTATCTTTTTTTCTACATAAAAAGAAAAAAGAAAAAAAGAGTAAATAATGGGTTACTTCATATAATAATAGCATAGAATGACCAACCCTTAGCTGATGAAAGAAGATAATGTGTAGCTTTAGAAGGAACGCGAAATTGGGGGATAAAAAAATAATTGGGGGATATGCATTACTTCTCCCAACCAAATGGGTCTGTTAAGGGGTATTTTGGGGGGGGGGGGGCAAAAATACTAAAATACCCTTCCCTCAAAATAAAAATCAAAAAACAAAATCATATCCCCCATTTCCATCTTCACCTCTTATTAATCTCTTTTAGGGTTAGGGGCTTTGTTACTCCCCACTCCGTTTCAAATTCGAAATTTTCCTCACTCCCTTTCAAATTCTCTTCTCCTTCTCTGTTGACTCCTCACTTTGAAAACAATTTTATTTTTTTACATTCGGTAGTGATGAAGACCATGCAGGAAGTGATGAAGACCATGCCGGTAGTGATGAAGACCATGTCAGAAATAATTTTTTTTAGATCGCCGGAAGTGATGAAGACCATGCCGGAAAATGGTGCCGGCATGCTTGGTAACTAACATTCAATGCCGTAACTAAGTGCCAGCATGCTCGATAGAAATCTATCAATGCCGGTAGTCAAGTGAAAAAAAATTGAAGTTTCCTGGATACTTTACATCATGTATCGGCATAGAAATTTAAGCAAAATACTATGCCGGTAGCACTACCGGCATGCTCGAGAATTAACTAATTGTGCCGGAAGACTGATTAAAACCAGAAAAAATTAGGTTTTGAAGATCAAAACCAGAAAATTTTGTTTTGAAATGGGGGCATGGTTTATGAAAATAGGGGATATCAATATTGTTGGCCGGCATGGACGTAGTATGAATACAATGCCAGCAGCAGAGCTATTTCAACTGCAACAATGGTGGATTCAAAGAAAAAAAGAATCAAATTTTCAACCTCTTAGCAGCAATTATCTCTTCACAATCATCCTCCACTTTCACCAAAAAAAGTTCCCTCTCAAAATCAATTTCCATCTTTCTACTCTCATCTCATTCACCCAAATACAAGTACAAATACACACTAATCATTTAACAAATACTTAAGATTTTTACTAATTATTAACCACTAAACCTGATTAGTGAGGGGTAGATTGGAATTTGAAAAAATACTTAGATAAGGGGTGACCCTGATTTGATATTTGGATCCAGTTTTTGTCTTCTTCCTCTATCCTCGATTAGTTTTTTTATCCCCAATTTCGCGTTCTTTAGAAGGACCAACACTCGAGACTTCATTTTACAAATTGAACTCTAGAAGAAGATAGCACTTCAGAGTACATTCAATAAAATGAGCTCTAAAACAAGGACCAACACTTGAGAATTCATTATCTTCGGTGCACTATCAAAGAAGAAAGAAGTTCATTTTATTTTATATATAATGAACCGTAAAATCTATCAACTTTTTCAGACTTCATTCTGCAAAATAAACACAAATAAAGAAAGACGAACACTTCATCGAATATCAAATATTAAAGCATTAAACATCTGTTGGAATATTTTCAACAAAGCTATCCAAGGGGGGGTCCTGTGGGGCGTAGCCCCCTCGTGCCGTGGTCGACCAGTGGGGGTCTAGGGGGCAACGCCCTAAGAATTTTTGGTAGTACGTAAATCGCTTCGACCATTACAAACATATCCGAGAATATTCAAATCCAACAGATTTATTGATGTCGATGATGAAGAGACTTCGTCGCTTCGTGAAGAGAAACTTGTTGGTGAAAAGATGTCTTTTCCCAACAGATGCGAAAACCCCTATAAATGGCATCTCCCATAACTCGTTGAAAACATACATCGAAAAACCTTTTCTGTTTTCTCTCTTAAACAAAGCATCATCAGAAACATTATTTCACATGTGTTCTTGATTGGATCAAGGGGTACAAACCTTGAATTCAATTTCCGTTGTAGGGCTTTCATTGTATCCTCAAGGCATTATTTCACATACCTGTTGTAATCGCCAATTTATTGGGAGGGTAGAAATAATTGTCTAAAAGAAATCGTATGAGCCTTGAAAGCTTTTGAGTACAACAATCTCTTTTGTGTTTATTTCATCTTCTATTGCAACCCAGTTCTTCCAACAGTTTTAGACAATTAATTTCTGGCAATGGAGGGTGAATCTTCAACTTCGAATGCTACTGCACAATCCCTGCAAGTGATGAACCAAACCCTGACTCGACTGGAACGTTTTGATGGTGAAAATTTTACTATTGTGAAGTTTTTTTCTGATCACCATCAAGTTGTGGTACATACTTGAAGATGGATTGGAGGCGATTCCTGCACCATCAGACAAAGATACTCCTGATTTGATTACCAAATGAAAGAAGCGTCAGGAAGATGATTTAATGTGCCGTGGTCATATTTTAAATGCCCTGGAAACTCCTGTTTACAATGCACATCGGAGTATTGCACAAAGGAATTATGGATCGCGCTTGACAACAAATATAAGATTTCAAGCAAGCAACAAGAAATTCACGACTTGCAACTTCATGGATTTTAAGATGCTTGACAAGAAGTCAATCATTGCCTGTGCCGCTGAACTTTTACTCATTGTTAATCATCTTAAGGATCTTTGGAATTGATCTTCCTTCTCAAGGTTTGTTGCTCGGGGTTATTATTTCTTGTCTTCACCCTTCTTGGAATGGTTATAAGAAGAAACTTAAGCGAGTGAGACCGACTATGATTTAGAGGCACTACAAAATACATCTTCGAATAGAAGAGGACTCTCGTAAACGAGAACTTAAGGATAGTCCACAGTCCGAAAACCATTCTAAGGTGAATAGCGTAGAGACACCGAATTCCTTTGAAACCTAAGAATGATACTCAGTTTAAGAAGCATCATCCCAACAAGAAGAGTAAGAACAAGGGCAATTGCTACTGCGGACAAACCCGGCCATTTTGCTCGTGACTGTCGTCTCAAAAAGAAACAACAGCAGAACCAGAAAAATGAGGCAAATATGGTCGATGACAAACTTGTGATTGTGGTGCAAGCCGCCAATGATGTTGCTGAAACTGGGGGTGGATGGTGGTACGACAATGGTGCAACCATCCATATCTGTAAGGATAGAAATCTTTACAAGACATATGAACCGGTTAGTGGAGAAGGAAACGAAGTTGTCTCCGCAAACGCCAACACAAAGAAAGTCATTGGGAAAGGCACCGTTGAACTCTCGTTTACTTCGGGAAAGATCACTTTTACTAATGTGTTACATGTCCCCGACATTGTAAAGAACCTTGTTTTCGGCGACCTTATGAAGGTCTGGATTCAAGACGACCTATGAGTCTAATAAGTTTGTATTGTCCAAAAATGGTGTGTTTGTTGGACAAGGATATGCTTGTAATGGGATGATTAAACTTAAGATAATAAATAATGGTTCTCGCTTATCTTGTTGACTCGTTAATTTATGGCATGCTAGGTTTGGTCATGTGAATTATGGTTCTCTTAGAAACATGAAACGATTAGGTTTGATTTCTCGATTGCAATTTTGATCATGCTTCAAAATGTGAAATATGTGTGCAAGCAAAGATAACTAGAATTTCCCATAAGTCTCGTAGTACGAAATTAGAATTAGTACACAACATGTGGGTGATTTGCATGGTTCTGCCACTCGTGGTGGAAATAAGTATTATGTCACTTTTATAGAGGATAGTACTAGATATGCTTATACATATTTGATGAAATCTAAGTGTTGATGGTGGATTTTCGTTCAAGGTTAAATTTGTAAAAAACCAAGAAAATCATGCGCTGACATCTTGTAAAAGATAAAGCCATTTATAAGTGTTGGATATTCCCTCACTTAATTCACCAAGAATGGAGCATGTAGCAACAATCCCATTCTCGTGAATACATGAAATTCCTCCAGTGTTGGAGCATGTAGCAACAATCCCTTCCTATGAATTTCATATCAGCCTTGTATTTCCAAAGACTCATTATCGCGTGTGGCATGACGATCGAGTGTTACTCTTATGGAGTAGCACGAACCTCCAAGCATTATAATGAATCATTATCGCGTGTGGCATGACGACCGAGTGTTACTCTTATGAGTAACACGAACCTCCAAGCACTATAATGAAACCATGTACGAAATACCCGCATGGTGGCGACTCTCGGTGTGTTATACTAGCCCGATTGAGCCCCTCTCGGTGTGTTATATTATCCCGATTGAGCATCCTGACTTGATCAGACAATCAGTCCGGGATATGATTCGATCGCATCATCCAACTCCATAAGCATGATTGATGACCACATCAATTCCATCACCCCAAGCATGGTATGGAATACCCACGGCCTTAGCTTGCCAAAAGAAAACCGTTCATACCAAGCATTATGACGAAAAACCCTAAATTAGGGTTTGCGGCATATTACATGTGCCGCAAAACAGCCTCATCCATCCATCTTCGCAAAGTGCATTTGGGCAGAAGGGTGTAGATGTAGACTCAAAGGGCCCGTGAGCATGTCAACACGATAACCGTGGGCTCCGCCTACACACTTGACCAATCGGTCAAGACCAACAATGTTTGGCCGTGATGACCGTCACCCAAACAAGGAGTGGCGCACGGCTTTTGAAAGCTAAAATTAGGGTTTCAAGTCATCACGCGCGTCCATCTTCTCCTATGCGAATGGAGGGTCACACATTGGATTAACCAAGGCCGGTCATACCAAAGCATGACCATCGTGGCCCATCTACCTCCTCTTGCGGTCGGCCAAGGCATATCATGCCCTATTAATCCAAAACGCCCGCCCAAACATGCGTGGTTACACTTCCCCAAATCGCAACTAATCTCGACCGCTCAACTTCACCGGATGATTTGAGTGGATTAGATCACGTTTTCATGGGATAGTCGTGTATAGGTGTGAACACCCACCTTACCACCTACATCGCTTGGTATGATCGACCAAGACCGACCAAAAATGGGTCGTCTTGAAACGCGTGCCCAAACTAGGGATGTCACGCCTGGTTTCAACTCCTTTGCGGCAAGGATTTCGCGCAAAACCGATCTCAACCACTCCTCTTGACGGTCAAATTGAGTGGCCTAGATCGCACCTTCATGGGATTTCGAGACATGGACGTGTACACCAAAGATTCCATCTACATACACGTCCGGTCGGTCCTCCCAAAATTCTTCCCATGCTTGGTTTCACCAAGTCAAGAGTCATGCTTGCGCTCCTCTTCAAAAAAAACCCTAATATTCATTAACTGGCCGCAGATGAATGTCTCAAAGATCATCTCATCCGTCCAACTTCACCGTACTTGGTTATACAACCCTGGTCGATTTATTTGGTTAGTGAGGAGTCATTACCCATCACTTTACCACACCATAATGCGCATTCTACGCATAAAATACATACGATACTTCACCAAGATCGACTTCTTGAATAACACAGTTATTCAACTCAAAGATTACATGCTATCTTTCGTGGATCCACGATCCACACATTCCGACATCAATCATGTCACAAATCGGGGGATACATACTGCTGGGGTATTGGTCTCAGGCGGTTTACAACGTGCGGCGGCGGAACGCGCCATTACAAGAACGTGTCGAAGTCATGGACGGTTAGAGATGAACAGGAGAAGTGGGCAAGACCGGTCGTGGTATCACCGACGCACAACTCCACTACTCCATCACTCCACTTCCTCCACTTCCCACGAGAGACGTGAATAAGGCTCAATGACTTGTATAAATAGGTTCTCCGCCCTATTTAAAAGAACAAGGAAAAAACAACAGAGGCAAGTGTTAGTACAAATCGTATTCAAACACCCAGAGCCTGCTTGCATCAACCGTAAGCTTGCTCATCTTTCTGTTACAAGTCATAAGCAAGCCAACACCTTCACAATCTCAACACCTTCTTCGCTTCCCTCCCTAAGATCAACCCCATCTCCTTCACTTTGGACCGAAACAAGTCTCGGGAAATGCCCATTTCTTGGTTTAGGCCTCTGACTTGCACAGATTGATCTCTCGAATCTACAAGCACTCATCGCGCAAAGGTGCATTTGTTTAAGGTTTAAATTCATTCCTCATTCACACCCCAAATTACCAAATTCTCATAGAGTAGTTTTCACCCATAAACAATTGGCGACCACAAAGGGAGGTTAATCTCTGGTTGTGAAGTCAATTCCTTCAATACCCAATCCTATTTGGCTAGTTCCGAGATGGTTGGTCTTAGGACTTCCCCAACAAATTCAAATCCTCGGTCGAAATTCCTCCAATGAAGATACCCCTCTTCCCAACTGTGTACCTCACGGTGCAACCTAAGAATCCCAACAATGATCGAGTTAGTTCGGGTGCGTGAAATTCACACGAGGAACATGGAGCTAATCAAAGAAGCGGAATGCCATACTTGATCTCCTCATCAAAATGACGCCGAAATGAGCGTGTGGAGACCTTTACACTGGGGACCGATTCCCCTCGATCAGCTTTCCGTGATCCGAGACCAGTGGACCAGAAGCAAAGATTCTAGTGGAAAGCTTATGCGAGCTCTTTTGCATCTCTCGAGGAATCAACGGGCAGAGACATTCGCTGCAATTAATAAAATAGCTCTGGATGTGCACTTGGCTTCATCTCGTCCAGAAACCCTAACTGCGCCGGAAACGTCTGTAAACAATGTTACATTTACAGAAGACGACATGATGGCGGAGGAAGGTCACAACCGGGCCCTACATGTTACCGCGCGCATCAAGGGTTCAGAGTTCAGGAGAGCCCTCGTCGACACAGGAGCATATTCGAACGTGATTAATCTCAAGACTCTCAGGACGGCCAAGGTTAACCCATGCAAAATTGTGCGTTAGCCCACCACGATGACGGACTTCGAAGGAAACCAGACTAGCACATACGGGTATGTCAATCTGAATTTATCAGTAGGACCTGTTCAATCAAAAGCGAGGTTTGAAGTCATAGAAAGGGAGCCGGACTACCATATGATACTAGGGAGACCATGGCTTCATGACAATAAAGTCATCCCCTCAACATATCACCAGTGCCTGAAGACCATACTGAATAAATAAGTCATCCGTATTCCTGCATCATTGTCTCCGTACGCACCAATATGGGAGTGGAACTATTCGAGCCGGGAGAAACTCCGCAGGGGAAAGCAGATAAAGTCCTGTGCACCCCACTACCCACGTGGGCTTTAATCCAGGAGGAAGACCGACTTGCATCGCTGGAGTCTAAGCACCGCGACACACCTTTCTTGACGAAGCGTCCACCTCTATCCGGTGAAACTTCAACCCATCCTCACACCAAAATGGAGCGCTCTTTCGAGGCAAGCCGTGATCGAAGGGGAAGACGATATACCGGCGCCATTTGAAATTAGCAGAGAGACTACCCAGCCTCTCCGCCAAATCAATGCTTTGCAAGAACGGCGAAACGCAAGAGGAAGTATTAGACGCCTCCCACGCCGGCCTACAAGATGGTACCAGCTCTACCACCGATGAACTCGAGACCGTTAATATCGGGAGATGGAGAATTTCCTGTGCCTATCTCTACCTGGCCGACTCTATCCGCAGAGGAACGTGCAAATCTTGTCCAACTACTCAAGGAGTACCAAGACGTGTTTGCCTCGGACATACGAGGAAATGCCAGGTCTAGACGAAAGATTGGTCACTCACCACTTACATGTCATACCCGAATCCCAGCCCGCCAAGCAATCTCCGAGGCAATTCATACACGAAGTGGAAGAACAGACATTAAGGACGAAATTCAAAAGTTACTAACGGCTGGCTTCATCAGACCTATTCATCATCCAACTTGGCTAGCTAATGTGGTCCCAGTAAAGAAGAAAAATGGACAAATCCGGTGTTGTGTGGATTTCAGAGACCTGAACAAGTGCTGCCCCAAGGATGACTTTCCTCTGCCTAACATCGATATGTTAGTAGACGCCACCAAATGACACGGCATGTTCTCCTTCATGGACGGATACAAATGGTTACAATCGGATAAGGATGTATGAGCACGATGCAAGTAAGAGAGCCTTTCGAACTCCTCTTGGCAATTTTTATTATACCGTAATGCCATTCGGCTTAAAGAATGCCTAACAAGAACATATCAACGTGCTATGACGGCAATCTTCCACGACATGATGCACAAACAAGTAGAAGACTATGTGGACGACATCGTGGTCAAGTCAAAAGTTCGAGCAGATCACACCAACGTCTTGAAGCAAGTTTTTGAGAGATGTCGAGAATACAAGTCAAGATGAATCCTTTGAAATGTGCTTTCGGTGTCTCTTCCTAGAAATTTCGGGATTCCAAGTGATCACGGAAGGAATAAAGGTAGACCCGTCCAAAAACTCAATCCATCCTCACCATGCCGCCTCCCGAACTCGTGAAGGAACTCCGAGTTTCATGAGAAAGGTGAACTACATTCGACGTTTCATACCCGGTCTAGCCCAACTTACCGCCTCATTCACCGTCTTGTCAAGAAGGGAGCCAACTTTGTTTGGACCACAACCCACAGAAGCTTTTCGAAAAATTCAACGAATACTTGTCATCTCAACTGTTATGAAGTCTCCTATACAAGGAAGCCGCTGGTCCTCTATACCGCCTTCTTTCAAGTGACACCGCCAGTAGGGGCTTTACTCGCTCAGGAGGACGACTTGGGAGTCGAACGTCCCATATACTATTTCGACCAATATTGAGAGATGCTTTGAACTCGGATACCCCGAACGGAAAAAGTATGTTTAGCCCTAGACCATTCCATTTAGAAGTTTAGACATTACATTTATCTAATAAGGTGATATTGGTGTCTAAATCCGATCCTCGCAAGTTTTTACTTTCAAAGCCGGTCCTAATCGGGAGAATAGGCAAATGGCTTCTCCAAATGTCGAGCTGGACATAACGTGTGCGCCGCCAAGAGCTATCAAGGGCCAAGCAGTTGCGGACTTACTGGCAGCATTTCCCGGAGAAGGCACTACAGACTACATGAAGAACTCCCCGAGAATTTCCTGACGTCTCTCTTCCGGAAGAAGAAGCGTGGCTCTTGTATTTTGACGGCTCCGCCACCCCAAGAAAGGGTACCGGAGGAGCGGGCGTAGTACTAGTATCTCCAACCGAGAAGTATTCTCACACTCCTTCAAACTGGATTTCGAATGCACCAACAACTCAACCGAGTATGAAGCCTTCCTCATAGGATCACAATAGCCAAAAGTGTGAGTCACACGTCTAGAGATAAGAGGCGACTCCAAGTTACTTGGTGAATCAAATGAATGGAGCATATGCATTGAAAGAAGTAACGCTAGCTCCGTACCGATCGGGAAGCACAGAGGTTACTAAACTACTTTGTCGATGCAACCATAACCCATATTAGCCGCGAACAACAAACATGCCGATTGCCTAGCAACATTGGCTTCCAAGTCAAGTTTGAAGGAGCGGAAGAAACCCCGACGGTGAAAAGGAGAACCATAGAATCGACGTGGCTACCGCAATGCAAAGACACCAAGACTCGACGATTGGCGAACTCCGATTATTCGAGAGCTCAACAGCTCACTCTCCCAAGGAAAGGTCAGTCTCAAAACCCTGCAAAACTTCTTCATGCTTCATGGTATGTTGTATTACCGGAATCCAGATGCCTCCCGTTAAGATGTCCGGGAGATGACGAAGCACAACTACAGCTGAATCGTATTCACAATGAAGTTTGTGGACAATCACTGGTGGTAACGCTTTACCGACGACTCCAACGCCTGGGCTACACGCGTAGATGGAGACTCAATCCGCACTACTTGTGTCTTGCTCAAATTGCCAGGCACCACCGCATCAATTGGAGATTTTTAATGTAAACCGCACTGGGGACTGGAGAGAACCCTACATTAGCTATCTCCGTGATGGAATAATTCCTGCCGAACAGAAGGATGCTGTTAAAATGAAGCAAAGAGCCAAGCGGTTCGTGTTCTATGAAGGGATCCTGTATCGCAAAAGCTTCGGAGGTGATTTACTACGATGCCTAGCTGGAGAAGAAATCCCAGTCATGCTGAAGGAGAAACATGGAGGAGAACATCAAGGAAAGAAGAAACTGTTTCTCCAAATACACGAGAAATATTATTGGCCGACCATGGAGGATGATGCAGCCGTTTTTGTTCAAAGCTGTCACAAATGCCAAATCCATGGGAACCTTGTTCATGCGCCTTCCACCCCCTTGCACTCTATAAGCAGCCCATGGCCATTTTACACTGGGACTGGACATTATCGGGAAAATCAATCCACCGTCAGTCGTCGAAGCAACACGAGTACATCATAACTGCGACAGAATACTTCACCAAATGGGTAGAGGCCATTCCCTTGCGAGGAACTACAGGAGCAACAATTGCGGCTTTCATTAAAGAGCACATCATTTGTCGTTTTGGTGTGCCCAAGCATATCACCACTGATAACGGCACTCCCTTTGCCAATAAACAGGTACGAGAGT
Organism: Papaver armeniacum; assembly: GCA_023531295.1. Classification (NCBI taxonomy): domain Eukaryota; kingdom Viridiplantae; phylum Streptophyta; class Magnoliopsida; order Ranunculales; family Papaveraceae; genus Papaver; species Papaver armeniacum. The sequence continues at coordinate 93,665 of JAJJWW010006518.1, read as the reverse complement.
TACTTGAGGAATATGGTATTAAACAGGTCTTCTCCACCGTCTATTATCCTCAAGGGAACGGGCAAGCTGAAAGTACCAACAAGACATTGATCCGGATCATCAGTCGAATCGATGCATACGACAATCCTGTGGAATGGCATGATCACCAATGGCACTATGGGCGTACCGGACGTCACCCAGAAGCTCCATTGGGGTTTCCCCATACTCACTTGTTTACGGAGCGGATGCAATTCTCCCAGCAGAGATCAAAATCCCGTCAGCCAGGATCGCAGCAGCAACCGGGATCCATTGGAACGAGACTGAAGTTTCTGATTCTAGAATGGCGAGTTAGACACTGGATTTTAGAAGAGACAAAGCGTAAGAACGCGTTCGGGTGTACGAATCGAATTTCCGGGGCATACAACAAAATTGTGAAACCACGTGCTTTCAAGGTGGGAGATTTGGTTTTGAAAACGGCCAAGCACATCCAACAAGACATGCTCGGCACCAAAGTTCTCACCAAAATGGGAAGGTCCTTACACAATCACCAAGGCTTACGATACCTGGTTACTACAAAATTATTAAAGTGGACTGGAGGCAAGTCGGAAGCGGTCATCAATGGAAAATGGCTTAAAGCATATCATGCTTGACCATTGTTCACTCTTATGACGCCGCAAAGACAGCATCTATTTCCATTACATGTTTGAATCATCAATTTTATTCGTAAATACATTAATGAGAAAGCCCGTTTCACCAATCAAAACCCAACGAAATTTATTCCACAAAGACGTTCGAAGGAAAACTTTGACATGAATGTCATTAAACAATAAGGGAATACAGATGAATGCGACTTAGAGAAGACCGTATAGCAGATTATAGTTCCTTGAGAGCATCATCTCCAGCCTAGCCTCGATATCTACCCTGTCCTTTTCTTCAAATCTTGTACCGCCCGCTCTACCTTCCTTGATTCAAAGAATGATCCTTCTCCTCTTCCAAGATAGCTTTTGCAAAATAGAACAACATTTGCGAGGATGCCAGCTCGGTCAACCTTGATGATATCAAGACGCTGCCGCAACCAGCCCACATTGAACTCCATGGATTCACAGGTAGATACCATGTTCTCCCACCTTTTGAGATCTGATTCGACAACATTGCGGATAGAAATACTCTCCATCTCAGCAACCATGGGAAGAAGGCAGTTTACCGCGGCGACCAAAGCAGATGAACAGTACCGGACCACATTCCTGGTTGCGACATGGCCGTACTTTCTCCATAACTTTGTGTACAAAGGCACAAATTCCTTCCGCACTAAGAATCCACCAACATCTCGGTAGCTGGAGGATAAGCATTTCATACAAACGCCGAATGAGAGACTCCGCATTGGGGTATTCATGAGATGAGATACCTGTGTCGGCATCTTCGAGGTCCACAGAGGTGGGCGCGCTTGAGTTTGAAGGAAGAGGATTGGTCAAGTCATCATCATCGATGACTGTCACACACGTTTCGGTGGGATATCTCTGCAAGAACGGAAATACTGTTCACCTGATCATTATAAAGCACAAGTAATTGTTCAGAAGAGTGGAAAGAGACGAACCGGTATGATCTTCTTGACACGGAGAACACGGGCAGGGGATTCATGATGGAGCTCAGACGCAGGTCGTGCACGCTGATGAAGACCCCGGGTGGTAGGAAGAAGACGATCCACTGTTGTTCGACATGATGAGGAGACGAAGTTTATACGAGGAAGCTCTACTGCAAGATTGTAAAGATGATTCAAAATCTCTACACCCGCATATATGCTGAGGAAACCCTAAAACGATTACGGCACCCGGTGAACGAGGATTCAACATCGACCGAGTCAAGCCTTCTCGTAAACCCTGATTGAGAATCAGAAGGTCATCTGGATTCTAGCGATTCAATCGACAGTGTGTAAAGCACCCACACCCGGGATTCCAGCAGAAGAAGAATCCTACCTCGAGCTCAGACATGTACAAGAGGAAACCAAAGCGACTCACCAGTTCAAGTCCTGCTTCCTTCGCATCCCTGATCAAGACCAACCAGTTCCAGGGAAACGCCTGACAATGTGAAGCTATCCGGTAAATATGTATTCACTCTAGCTTGGTCATTTCAGTATGTCACCATCTCATGCCTACCACACAATAGTGTAACCATTGTGTGCTAGGCAGGGGACTTAATGTTGATGGTGAATTTTCGTTCAAGGTTAAATTTGTAAAAAACCAAGAAAATCATGCGCTGACATCTTGTAAAAGATAAAGCCATTTATAAGTGTTGGATATTCCCTCACTTAATTCACCAAGAATGGAGCATGTAGCAACAATCTCATTCTGTGAATACATGAAATTCCTCCAGGTTGGAGCATGTAGCAACAATCCCTTCCTATGAATTTCATATCAGCCTTGTATTTCCAGTACTCATTATCAGTGTGGCATGACGACTGAGTGTTACTCTTATGGAGTAGCACGAACCTCCAAGCATTATAATGAATCATTATCAGTGTGGCATGACGACTGAGTATTACTCTTATAGAGTAACACGAACCTCCAAGCACTATAATGAAACCATGTACGAAATACCCGTGACAGATGACTCTCGGTGTGTATACTAGCCCGATTGAGCCCCTTTCGGTGTGTTATATTAGCCCGATTGAGCATCCGGACTTGACTGTATCAGTCCGGATATGATCTGATCGCGGTCATCCAACTCCATAAGCATGATTGGATGACCACAGATCAATTCCATCACCCCAAGCATGGTATGGAATACCCACGGCCTTAGCTTGTCAAGAGCATGGTTTAATTCATGAATTTACTGCACCTTATACACCTCAACAAAATGGTATGGCTGAAAGGAAAAATAGAACTTTGATTGATATGGTTAATAGCATGCTTATAAGTTCTAGTTTGCCTAATTCTTTGTGGGGTGAAGCTATGTTTGTTCGCATGTTATATTTTGAATAGAGTTCCTTTGAAAAAGAAGAATGTTTCTCCTTATGAATTGTGGTTTAAGAGGAAACCAAACTTGAAGAGACTTAAAGTCCGGGGTTGCTTAGCATATGTTCGAAAGCCCGATCCTAAAAGACCAAAACCGGGAAACAGGGCTTATAAATGTGCTTTTGTGGGATACTCTCTTAATAGTATCACCTACATTTTTAATCCTTGACACTTTTGAGATTATTAATCAGTAGATGTGGAATTCTTTGAGAACTTAAATAGAAAGCAGTTCTCAAATGCAACCCATGGAGAACTCATTGTTACCTAGTCTAGAATCAAGAGACTAATGAGAATGATGATCATTCTATTCCTACTCGAGACATGGAGGATACTTGAACCCATAGAAGATATCGAACCTAGAAGGAGTAAGAGAGCAAGAATAAAGAAAAATTTTGGTCCAGACTTTATAACATATCTTGTAGAAGGTAATAAGAATAGAATTCTTAGTGTTACCAAATATGTTATGCATGTTGATGATGACCCTAAAACTTATCTTGAGGCTATGAGTTCCAAATATGCTAGTTTTTGGAAAGAGTCTATCAATGATGAAAAGAATTCTCTTTTGACCAACGGTACTTGGATATATTGTGATTTACCTCCCCGGCGTAAAGCCTATTGGATGTAAATGGATTTTCAAGAAAAAGATGAATGCCGATGGTTCCATTGATAAGTTCAAAGCCAGATTAGTTGCTAAGGGTTATAAGCAAATACATGGAATTGATTACTTTGATACATATGCTCATGTTGCTCGCATCTCATCTATTCGTTGTTTACTAGCACTTGCTTCTATTCACAAGTTAATTATTCATCAAATGGATGTCAAAACCGCCTTCCTAAATGGAGATTTGGAAGAAGAAATATATGGAACAACTTTGAAGGTTTCATATTGCCAGGCCAAGAAAAGAAGGTTTGCAAGTTAGTAAAATCTCTTTATGGCTTGAAGCAAGCTCACATGCAATGTCATGAGAAGTTTGACAAAGTGGTTTTGTCATATGGTTTTGTGGTGAATGATGCGGATAAATGTATTTATAGTAAGCATGATAGTTCTGGATGTGTAATTCTCTGTTTGTATGTTGATGATATGCTTATTTTGGATCGACATATCATTGTGGAAGAAACAAAGAAGTTTCTTAGCTCTAACTTTGATATGAAGGATTTAGGAGAGGTGATGTAATCTTGGGAATTAAGATCCCAAGATAGGTAAATGAGTTGGCTTTAACCCAATCTCATTATATTGAGAAATTTCTCAAGAAGTATGGTCACTTTGATGACAATCCAAGACCTACTCCTTTAGACCATACTATCAAGTTAAAGAAGAACACCCGGACGTACTCATGCACAACTTGGAGTATTCCAGTGTCATTGGAAGTCTTATGTATGCTATGCATTGCACAAGACCGGACATAGCCCAAGCCGTGGGGGTGTTATGTCATTTCTCAAGTAATCCAGGATATGAACACTGAAAGCAGGTTTCAAGAGTTATGGCTTACTTGAAAGGTACAATGAATTTTGGCTTGCATTACCAAGGCTATCCCACCGTGACTGGAAGGGTAAACATGCTAATCGAAACGATGTAGAGGCCAAGTCCAAATCAACGTCCTGGATAGATCTTTACATTAGGGGGTGCTTCTTGTGTCTTAGAGTTCCAAGAAATGACTTGTATTTCGATTCAACAATGTTATCGGAATTAATAGCCTTAACGGATGCATGTAAGGAGCGAAATGGCTTAGGAACCTACTTATGGAAATTCCATTTTGGAAGAAGCCAACTCAAGGTCTTGATTAATTGTGATAATCAAGCTACTATCTATAATGTCTCAAATAAGACTTATAATGGAAAGTCAAGACATGCAAGTCTTAGACATCAAATGGTTAGGCAACTACTCAAGAGGGAGTGGTTACGGTTAACTTTATTGAATCAAAGAGGAATTTGGCAGACCCATTTACGAAGAGTCTACCAAGTTCGGTGGTTTCAATAAAAAGTAAAGAAATGGGACTAAGGTATGTGAAAGAAGTTTGATCTCCCATAGCGTAAACCCAACCTATGTTTTGAAAAAGATAAACAAGGTTCAATGTGGTACCAAAAAGTTATGGATGTAGATTATGGAGCACTAATATAAAACTTCCCATTTCTAATTAGTGTTGGGTTAACTGAAAAAATAGGATGGATGTAAATCCTTAATGAGTCTGTGATTAGTAAAAGGTGTATCGCGAAACACCTTCGAGACTTACCTATATGAGTATGGAAATCGGCCGTTTCCCAAGAGAAGAAGACCATTCTCTAAAGAAGACTCATGAATAAGGATATAAGCACAAGGCCATTAACGTGCTTGGCTACGAACACATGATTTATGAAATCAATATGTGTGGAGACTCGGTTTTTATCATAAGGGATACTTGGTTCAAGACTAGTTTCACCATAGAATCTCGATAAGGCTTTGAGTTTCTTACACTAAGTGAAGGTTCAAATCCAAAAGATACCTATCATTTATGTGTTGATTTCAACGATGATGCTTAGTCTCAATTGTGCTTGAACTACGTTGGCTTGATCCCACTCGGCACGTAGGCAATCACTTCGGTGATGCGGTCACTCGATTTAAAAGTTTTTAACTTTGTTTTATGGATTTTGAAAAATAGGGAGAATGTTGGAATATTTTCAACAAACGCTATCCAAGGGGTCCTGGGGCGTAGCCCCAGTGCCGTGGTCGACCTGGTGGGGTCTAGGGCAATGCCCCGGAAGAATTTTTGGTAGTGCGTGAATCGTTTCGACCGTTACAAACATATCCGAATATTCAAATCCAACGCCCATTGATGTCTCGATGATGAAGAGACTCGTCGTTTATTGAAGAGCAACTTTGTTGGTGAAAAGATGTCTTTTCCCAACGGATGCTAACCCTATAAATGGCATCTCCCATAACTCGTTGAAAACATACATTGAAAAACCTTTTCTGTTTTCTCTCTTAAACAAAGCATCATCAGAAACATTATTTCACATGTGTTCTTGATTGGATCAAGGGGTACAAATCTTGAATTCAATTTCCGTTGTAGGGATTTCATTGTATCCTGAAGGCATTATTTCACATACCTGTTGTAATCGCCAATTTATTGGGAGGGTAGAAATAATTGTCTAAAATAAATCGTATGAGCCTTGAAAGCTTTTGAGTACAACAATATCTTTTGTGTTTATTTCATCTTCTATTGCAACCCAGTTTTTCCAACAACATCTAGATCTACATTTTTTTTAGACTTCATTTCGTTTCATGAGCTCCCAAAAGAGATACCTTACCTATAACTGATTATAACCGAGTCAACATTCAATAGAAGAAGAACATGATGAATATGCTTCAGAAGAACATGTGATACCGAAGATCAAAAACAGAAGATTATTGAACATCGAAAATCAACTACAGAAAACGCATTCAGAAGAACATGCAACATCAAAAATAAACTTATTGATGACTATCAACATCAAAAATTAACTGGCGAGATTGGGGTATACCCAAACTAATTGGGGTATACCCAATAAGACAAAATAGGGTCATTTTGAAGTAAAACCAAGCCACCCCTTAACCTTGTATTTTCAAAATGGCAAAATTGCCCTCGTTTAATTAACACTAAAATTTTGATTAGATTAATTAATTAAGTTTAAATTAAATGAATAGATTAAAAATTATGAATTTTAAATTATGAAATTTTGTTTTCGATTGAACTTTTGTGGGATGATTTTTGATGATTATTTTTTTTTTTTTTGAGAATATCTCTTCCACCGAAAATGAAGCACACAACCGAAATACTTCTAAAAAGGGGATTGCAAATCTGTTATATGAAATCATACTCAAAATCAAAGAATAAATCAACACTTTCAGTTATGAAAGTATGAAAATCCTGGCAAAGATGCGACTAATGAAGATCATGCCACCAAAGTGGCCGCCAAGATCTTCATCGTCGACCTTGCCGACTTTTTGTTTTTGACATACAGGAGATGACATAAAAAAATTATTGGTAGGCAAGGTATTCAAGAAATACCCTTCCTTTTGTTTTTGCCTGGGCGAGGTATTCAAAAATACCCTTCCATTATTTGGCCGGCAAGGTATTCAAAAAATACCACTACTGTGTTTGTTGAAAAATTCTGATGTAGCTATGGGTTTATTATGAAAAGCTCGGCAAGATATGCATGTTACGACCTTGCCGACTAAAAACACGAAATCATAATTTTCGATTTCTAACCTAATATAACAATCAAATCACACAACACAATGATGGGTTTGAGTTTAAACATCATTTATAGTCTTCTTTTAGCTTTGGTAGAGTCAACAATTTTTTGGAAAATCAAAGTTGAAGATTTTTATATGGCTTTGGTTGATGGAAGATGAAGATGAAGATGAAGAAAAAGAGAAGAAGATGAAATGAAGCGAATAAAAACTGATTTAGGGTAATTAAGATTATTAATGGGTAAGGGTAACTTACCCATTAGGACTCCCCCTAAAACCCACAAAAAGTGTAGTAGCAGGATTTCCCACACTACACCCCTTACTCAATTTTGTTTAATTAATCCATTGAAAGATGTAAGATCAAGAATGTTTATTGATTGAGTCCATGAAATGTTTACACAAGATAATAGAATTACACTTAGAAATTAATACACTCTTAAACTTTCTCTCTCCTATTGACTTTCTTAACAATTCTAAAAAGATCTCTCCCTCTTACAGGACTCATTTAGCCCTTTATATAGGGTAATACATAGTGGATGACAGACTAAGCTACCCTTTATTTTCAGGAATGTCTCGCGAAGTGTCGCGAGATGCACAAACATTCACTCTCGCGACACTTCTTAACCCTCGCCCAGTCTCACGTCTTCTTTATGTTTTGCTTGGATTCGTTATTCATTGCGTCGTTTATTTTAGCTCTGCTGCGACTCCTTCGCGATCTTTGTCGTTTATTAATCCATGAACCTTGTTTGTTGCGATATTACGATCCTACATCTTGCCTCTTTTTCCTTGAATATTGCTTGACAAGCGATCTTTAAGGAAAAAATCTATTAATGGTAACGATCTTTGATTTTTTTGTTGATGAAGGAAGGAGCAAAAGAATACTTTCCTTGAAAAGTACGTACTTGCCTCTATTCTTTTGCTAAGTTCCGAGCTTCTTTGAGATATATACACAGTATTGTCTCCTATTTCTTCTCATATTTCTCTGCGAAGGGAAGAGTATCATGAGATTTTTACAATATTGTTCTTGATTGCTTATCTTTATCTTTTTAGTTTTGTACTTTTACACGGATTTTGATTATTAATGTCTTTTCTTGACACGTCTCTTTCAACCGCTTATTCTTGACCATTCATGTCTCTTCTCGCATTAAATGACCTCGTTTTTCTCGAGGATCTTTTTCCCTATATATAGTTTTCTTTTCCCCTCCTTTTCATCCTTTAGTTTCTCTCTGCAACTTTTCTTTGACTCTCTCCTTCCGCAATTTGCGCTCTTGCTACTGCAAATCTTTTCTTCGTCCTTTCTAGCACTGATCCTAACCTTTAACCTCCCATCCATTCCCATACTGATAATGGCTTCCATTAGTCGTGCATACAAAGTTTCTTTTGATGAAGTTCAACAGAAGTTGCTCGAGAAGGGTTTCACTCTATCAACCATTCCCGATCAAGAATCTTCATCTACTCTTTCTGCAAAGTTATTTTCTGATCATCAATGTGATGATCAAAAGATTATAGTCTCGCTAGGTCGACTTCTCGCGGGACTTCCCATTCCTTGTACAATCCTGAGATGCCTTTATTTTATGAAATCTTGGCCCATGAAAAATTCTCTCAACATTTATCAATTGAGTGGCGATTGCATTACCTAATGCTTGAGTTCGCGAATCGTGGTGCTGGCAAAGGATCTTTATACCCTACTACTTTGTTAGACACCCCGATTTGTGATTTGGAAATAGCTTTGAGAAGTACACTTGTAGAGAACTTTTTTGAAAATTATTCGGTGATAAAGATGAGGAATGCGAAATCTTCGCTTTGGGTATTCACTTTGAAAAAGAAGGATAATGTCCCCCGAGGATAAATTGCTCATGCGGGATATTGGTAGCACCCGGCAATAATACTACTCTCGCCACTCCAAAGATGAGAAGTGGTGGGTTGTACCCTTGATTTTAAATGGCCCTTATATTGCGGGCTCATGCGTTCTTCTCTGCGAATCTCGCAGGATATCATCCTTGGGAATTCAAATGGCCTGATAAGGCAAAAGAGGTATGTTTTCTACTTCAAATCTTGCTTTCGCAATTTTCTTTTTATATTTGCTGAGTTTGTGAAATTTTTCAGATCACCAAATTGAGAAGAAAATACAAGGATAATCCGTTGGAGAGTACCACATCGATACTTGATCGCTACGGATGAAGTAAGAAACATTTCCTTTGTTATTTGAAACAATATTGTTGCCTCTGTTTCTTATCTTTAACCGTATGCGAAGGTTGGAGTTGAAGAAGTCTGTAGCGCGAAGACTAAAAGTAAGGGTAAAACCGTCGCTCGCAAAGATAAATCTTACTCCGGCTCCATTGGCTAAGAAGCGAAAGATTCAATCTTCTTCTCTCCTTATCTCAAGCTCTGAATCTTCTGACGAGGATAACCATGACTCGAATCCTTCTCTCGCCAAGAAGATTCCGTCGACCAATTCTTCTATGGATCAATTATCTAGCATCTTCTCAGACTCTTTCCAAGGAATGGGAGATGCTCCCCTAGCTTCTCTTTGCGGGGCTCTGCAAAACGTGTGTAATGCTACTTTATTAGAGGGCAATAATTCTTTCAATGGAGCCTCTAGAATTGTGTCTCGACTTCTTGAATGCACTTGGATCTTTGGTACGTATGCGGTCATATTTCCTGTTAATTTTAAATTTTTAAATATATATATTAATGATTTTTCTATCTTCTTTTATAGGTTGGAAGAACTTCTTTTGTAGTTGCCTCGGATCTCGAGAGAAGACGCAACAATCTTGAAAAGAAGAATTTGCAATTGAACAAGAAGATTCGAGAATTAGAAATTGAAGGCTGCGTCATCTCGCGATAAAGACGAGAGAATTCAAAAGTTAAATACCGAACTTGACTCCCAAAGGGATAGGGTGTCCACTCTTGAGAAGCTAATCAACAACTTTATGGTATAAGATTTTACTTCCTTTTATCATTTCTATTTTATCGGTTGCATATTGCTTGCCTAACTTATTACCTTCGCGGATGTATATAATCTCTCCGATGAGGCTATTCTTCTCCATACATTTCCTGAACCTATGGATAATGATCTTCTTCTCGCTCACCTCAATCAATCTCTAAGTAGTTCCTCCAATAAAACTAACCTCCTTTCATTAAAGGATCTTCAATCAAACATCACCTCTTAGAGATCGAACATAGATCTAGTTTAAATCTAACTAATCGCTTTAAACGAATGTACCTTGATTAGAGGAGAAAGTCAAAACTTTGAGGAAGAAAATTAGTGATCTCATAGATGAGAATGATCGCATTACTAACGAGAGGTGCACAGGCGTTAGCAGAGAATTCACAAATCTCTTCTTGGTGTGCAAGTTGAACGAGACGAACTCCTTCATCGAATACCATACTTAAGCGTGAGAAGAGCAAGTTCGTTCTCTTCTTGTTATTAATAGTGATGATGAATTCGCACTGGGCTGCGAAGGTTTTAGATAATGCCGGGAATAACCTAGGTGTTGATGTTAGTCTTCATGCCGAGCATACTTCCTTGATTAGAGATATGATATCCGATAGAGAAGGTTACTTATTATACCTTCTTCTTCTTATACGTAGTATTGCTTGTAAATTATTAACTTGTTGTTTCTTATTTGCGAGAATGAGAGAAGAGGCTTCGGGTTAGAATTAGAGAGCTTGAATCAAAAGAAGAACAGCTCGCAAAGAGTCTCTCCTTCGTAATGACAAGTATTCCAAGTTGAAGAAACAATTTGAAACGACAGGTGGAGAACTTTAATAATGATCTTTGTTCGTTTTTCGCAATGGAGCCATGGAGTATGTTTGTAAGGACCACAATATCCCTCTGCATTCATATCCCTGGATTCTTGAGAAGGTTCCTGAGAATCTGCCTGTCTCAGACGTTTCTGATAGTGAGGCTGGCGAAGAAGAAAATTCTGGCGATGAGAATAATAGAACTGAAGAATCAGATAAGGAAGAAGAATCACCAAAGAGATAATTCCTTTTGTTATCTTTTTCTGCCTGTAATATCTGTACATTTCTGTATCTTTATCATAGTGTACTTCCTGGATTTTTCCCCCCTGAATCCAATCTTCACTCCCCTTTTTTGGTAGCTCTTCCTTGTAATATAATTGGCTAACATTATTGATGTATAACTCTTTCATCAGAAGATGAATAACAATATTCCATCTTTTCCATTCCCATACTTGCCTCTCGTTATTTATCTTCGGATGGAAGATTTTAGTTATCATCATGTATGTGATTGAATAATAATTTTATTGTTATTGAAATGTATTGTTGCGACGAGGTCGCAGGTATCTTCATAAATCAAGAATTCTACTTGCTTTGCCTTATCTTCGTAAATGTGTTTTATCTCTTCTCATTGCGACAAGGTCGCAAGCCGCCCTACATTTTCAAGCAAGGGCCCATTGACCCTGCCTTATCATTTTTGTGTGGTCTTCCGAGTTAGACCTCCCTAATTAGGAGGTCTTCCCACCTGCCACCTTTTATTGCGACAAAATCGCAGGACGTCTTTACACTTGCATGTAAAGACCCATTGATCTTGCCTTATCATTTTCCAAGTATTTTTGCCTCTGCAGGATGTTTTAGTTGCGACAATATGACAGGCCTATATATCCTTGCGAACATAAAGCCCCATGACATTGCCGTCGTGCGACGAAATCGCAGGACGTCCGTACACTTTCGTGTAAAGACCCATTGATTTCGCCTTACCCTCGCGTTAGTATTATTGCCTCTGCAGGATCATTGCACAAATATGACGAGCCTAAATTTTCTTGCGAAAACATAGCCTTATGACATTTGCGTCTGTTTTGACACTCCCCCTATTGGAGAGCGTCGCCCTTATCATCTCCCCGGTTGCCCCTTCAAGGAGGCGAAACATCGGCCATACAAGACTAGCTCCTCCCATCCGGTCTTAACAACAACCAGTTGTTTTCGCAGCCTCTTATCCCTTATACCTATATGGTTTATGGTTACGAGACTGCACCCTAAGTGGAGTTTTCTTCGGGCGAGTGCAACATATGCCAAGACTTGCCAAGAATGGCCAGGGTAGGTTCATCCATCCCGGCACTCCGCTCAACCGTGTACCCGGCGCCTTGAGCATACACTGACTCCTTGGAAGAGACCCTCGGTCGCCCAACCAGGGTATAACCTTATATAGTTGGGAATCCAAGGTATCTCTCCCGGATAGGCTTTCATGGGCCCCAAATTTTCATGACTCAGGCTTCAGGAGCGGTGTAACCTTCCCCCTGAGCCATGTCGAGAGATACCCCCTTATATGACGCACTTTAGGTCTTACATTTGCCTCTTACGAAATGTTATTCGCGAACTAGGGTGTACGCCATAAAGGTTCGTCCCATTCTTTTACTCATTCATATTTGTTATATCATTCAATCATTTATGTTTCATTATTTGCTGACATTTGTTTACGAAATATTCGCACAATTCTCGTTTCATTTGTTGTATTTTCATTTTCTTTCTTGACTGAATTCCCATATACTCTTGGCTGCGAGATTCTCGCACATCATTACTTCAATTGCTACTTTTCTCCTGTTTTCGCTGATTATTCACTTCTTATGCCTTTTGTTCCTCATATCCTTTGCTTCTTTATTACCATAATGTTCGCATGTCTCTAGGCATTCACCTTGCGAGGTATGTTCAGTCCTTACTTCTATAGCATCCACCATCAATTTTCCTTTTCTCTGCTCATCTCTCACATGTTGCTTCCAACCTTTTCTTTTGGCATTTCTTTCTTCACAGCTTTCTACATCGACCTCATGACATTGTTGCGATTCCTTCCAATCTCCCTGTATAATTCCAATGCCATTTGGATGTGGGAATTTTATACATTGATGATATGTGGATGCGACTCCCAAGATTTCATGAAGCCATGGTCTCCCAATCAGCGCATTATATGGAGATTCTACGTCAACCACACAGAATAAAATATCAGTTGATAGTCCTTGTAGAGGTATTCTCATGTGAACCTCTCCCTTTGGTTTGTTTGCGGTGCTTGAAGTAAAGCCATATATCTTATATGTCGAGGGGATCAAATCCTCGTCTTTTCCTCCCATCGTCTTGTAAGTATGGTAAAGAGAATATTCACCGAACTTCCTGTCGATTAGGATTCGGTTGATCGCCCAGCAAGCTTCTGCTTCATCATCTTCTCCATCAACTGGTTTCGGGTTAATCTCTAGTTTCACAACCAACGGGCTATCATGTGTTTCTCTTCCTTTTGGCACTTCATCTGCAGAGAAAGAAATAGTCTTCAGCTGCCATTTTTCTAATCTGCGTCGTCCTCGCTGGACTCATTATTTCTTTATCATTAGCATCTCTCGCAAAGACTCTACTAAGCACGTTGTCATGAAAATCTTCAATTGTGCGATAGGAGTGGACAATAGAGTTGCAATTCAAATTTTTAGCTTTTGTCCCGACTTCTATCACAAATGTTTCCTTTCCTGTCGCTGACACTGTTATTGCATCTCTCGGTGGTGGTGGTAATGTCGGCTGTTTCTTCTCCCTTTAGAAAGTGATTGACTTCCCCGATCAATCATCACCGAGAATGATTCTCTTTATGTTTCTACAGTCATTTGTTTGATGCCCATGGAAACGATGGTAAGAACAAAACTCATGACTTCTATCGCTTTGCGGTGGTTCCATTCCCACGTTCCAAGGTCTTTGGTACGTTTTCCATCACAAGTATAGCTTCCCAGATCTTCTCCACACTAGCGTTTAGTGGAGGCATCTTAATTTCTTCCCATACTATTCTGCGACTTCTCTGCCCTCCACGGTTATTTTGCCTTCGTCCACCGTATGTTTCTTGCACATGATCTAGCCTCTGGAATCTTATTATTCTTTGATTGCGGTTGTAATAGTTCCTTTCTCGTTAAAATTCCTCTTGATCGTGGCTTCCCATGGCTACTATCTTCTGTTGTCCCTCATCAGCTTTCCTTGCTTGTTGTCCTTGCGAAGTACTCGCCACTGTATTTATGAATTGAGGCAACAAACTTGCGTTCGCAGCATTCGAGCTTGTGTTCGCGACTGGATAAGAATTCATTTCATTCTGTCTTTCTTCTAGAGCAATATATTCTTCCTGTAACTCTCGCAGTTCTGCCATCGTGATTGTATTTTTGATTCTAAAAATTTGAATGTATAACAAGTTAGTCGCAAAGAGAGCATTCACAAATGAGAGGATTAGATATCTTTCCTCAACCCGTCCTGCCATTTCGCTACACATGGTTCTCCATCTTATTGTCAATCTGCCTTAGCTCTCGCCAACTCTTTGTTTCAACCCAAATACATCTTCAATACCTAGTCGCGAAGAGTCATTACTTATGTATGCTCCCAGGGAATGCGGCTTGTAAATGGTTAAATGATATGATTGTGTTCCTTGGCAGACCTTCAAACCATTTTAGTGCTTCTCCTATTAGGCTCGATGCGAAATATTTGCATAGTATGGCATCATGATTCTCCCACTGTAATATACATCTCATATAAGCCTTGATATGTTGTACCGCACAGGTTGTTCCATCAAAGATGTTGGTTAACGCAGGTATATTGCACTTAGGAGGTATTCCTCCCATCTGTACTTCTAGCGTGAAGGGATTCTTCGCGGCGTCTGCGATGGCTTCGTCTAATTGTCTCCTTCCTCCTTCCCTTCTACTATTCAAAGAATCCTCTCATTTCGGCCGCTTCTCTTAAGATTTGTTCATTTGCCTCGAGTTTGATTCTACTGGTCTTTTTAACTCTGCTTCTCTCCTTCTTCGCTCGTGCCTATTTTGACCTTCCTGCTCGTTATTTTCTCCTCTTCTTTCCCTGCGACGCTCTTCTTCGTTTCTTTCGTCAATTCGCACGCCGTTATATCGGTTGTTCTCTCTTCTTGGCTGTCTTTCAGCTCTCATCTGCACCCTCTCATATTCTTCATTAATATTTGTATTGGTACGATTTTGTTCCCTTCTTCTTTCGCGGTTGTCATGGTTATTCTGCCGGATTGCCTCTTCCATCTCTTGATTTTCCATTTCTTCTCTTATCCTTTCTCTCTCGCGAGCTAGCCGCGCTTGTTCAATGTAGTGTCTCTCAATGTCATCCTCGATCTCTCGGTTTCTTCTCGTTCTTCTCTCCCATGCAAGATTATTCTCCCTTCAAGTAATTGGGTCATTCGGTTCTTGGAGTTGCATGTTTCCTTGATTTTCCCTATTCCGTTCATTTTGAAGATTTTGGCTGAGGAATATAACGATCTTCTATTACCCCTCTTCTCTCGCCATGCTCGTACTCGGATTTTGTGTTTCTTCCTCGGTACTTTCTGTTGGTAAAACTCTCCTTCTTTCTTCCCTATTCGATCTTGAACTTGATCTCACGCTACTTCTAGATCTCCTATTTTGCAACCTCATATTTTCCATCCTCAATTCATGATTCTGTCTTGTCAAGTTTGCTCGTTCCTCTGCCTCTAGCCGTCTCTCTTCGTGTATTGTTTGTCTCAATCTTTCTAATGCTTTGCGATTTCTTAGTTTTCTCCATTCATTCCTTTCTCTCCTTGTCCATTGTTCACCCATTTCTTGCTCCTCTTCTCTCTCGTCTTGAAATCAGACCTCCAAGTATGTACACTTACTCTATCATAATCCACAGCCGCGTTTGCTCTTTGGGGAGATCGGTGGTTGGTTTTGATCTTCTCCATCGTTTCTCACATTCATCCTTGACGATTCTCTGTTTCATTCCTCCTTTCTCCGACAAGTCTCCCACTTCTTCTTACAATCGTTGGTTGCCCTTGTACATTTCTTCTTCTAGCCATTATTCTTTTCCAATGAATTCTTGAGTATCTTCTCCAAATCTTTTCTCTGTTAATCCAAATTCCTTCCAATTTCTACGTCACTCTCTGCTCAGTCCCTGTTTCTAGCGCATATGTAGTAGCAGGATTTCCCACACTACACCCCTTACTCAATTTTGTTTAATTAATCCATTGAAAGATGTAAGATCAAGAATGTTTATTGATTGAGTCCATGAAATGTTTACACAAGATAATAGAATTACACTTAGAAATTAATACACTCTTAAACTTTCTCTCTCCTATTGACTTGCTTAACAATTCTAAAAAGATCTCTCCCTCTTACAGACTCATTTAGCCCTTTATATAGGGTAATACATAGTGGATGACAGCTAAGCTACCCTTTATTTTCGGGAATGTCTCGCGAAGTGTCGCGAGATGCACAAACATTCACTCTCGCGACACTTCTTAACCCTCGCCAGTCTCACGTCTTCTTTATGTTTTGCCGGTCGTTATTCATTGCGTCGTTTATTTTAGCTCCTGCGACTCCTTCGCGATGCTGTCGTTTATTAATCCCGCGAACCTTGTTTGTTGCGATATTACGATCCTACAAAAAGTGTCCCTTTAAAATTGGGTATACCCCAATTAGTTTGAGTATACCCCAATCTTGCTAGGAAAATTAACTTCTAGTACTTAAATTTGGATATTTAGGATTTTTTTTCGAATCGTACCTTTTGTTGTTTTCTTTGATCCCGATTTTTTTGGAACTGATTCTCTTCATGCTTCTTCTACCAAAAGTAAGTGTTGGTTTTCTTCTTTGTTTGATGATTCTTCTGCTTTTTTGTTTTTCGATTTCTTCATTTTAGGGTTTTGATTTTTTTCAGTTTTTGCTCTGTTCATTTTTTGATCAGTTTCGTTTTAAATTGATGATTGATGGTTGTTGTTTTCTGATAGATGATTAAGAAAGGAAACAAAGGAATTTTTAGAAGGGAAAGTGAACTGCATTGAGTGAGAGAAATGTATAGTTTTTAGTAGGTGGATATGTTTATGGCGATAACAGTTCGGGAAGGGTATCTTATCATTTCATAATTTCAAATAATTACGGACCAAATAGAAAAGAGCGTTTTTTCATAGGACTATACTGATGTGGGCATGGATATAAAAGGACTAAACGATAATTTTCATGTTTTTAATTTGTTATTCGATCGATTTTTTTTTTTTCCTTAGTTTTAAACATATCTCATCATATTCTTGTATCAGTTGGATATGAAATACCTTTAAGTAGTATAAGTTGGACTATGTGAAAATTTGACTAAGTTGACATGATTACCTAACCCTTTAGATAAGCTAAGATTTAGCAATGTTTTTTCGTAAATATACTTGTGATCTCCCATTCTTACCGTTATTACTCCAAAATTTCAAATTGTCTTCCATTTACTCCACTGTTCCTAAATATTAGCTTAATATTGTCAATCAATTCCGTTGATTATTCACGAGAAGAGTTTTCCTTTTTTTTTTTTTTCGTTAAGCAATGGGAATTACCATGGATAAGTTACGATGTCTGACGGATATCAAGTATACTAGAACATAAAAAAGGGGTTGGAGGATTAAGTCGTCTGTGCAACTTTGTCAATTTAAAGAAGATGATGAAGGTATGTATTATCTATGCATGGACGTTCTTAGTTGGTGGAGTGATATGTCTGGTTAATTCCGTTAACGAACGAGACCTCATCCTGCTAACTAGCTATGCGGAGGATTCCCTCTGCGACCAGCTTCTTAGAGGGACTATGGTCGTTTATGCCACGGAAGTTTGAGGCAATTACAAATATGTGATGCCCTTAGATGTTCTGGGCCACACACGCGCTATACTGATGTATCCGACAAGTATATAGCCTTGGCCGACATGCCCGGGTAATCTTCGAAATTCATCATGATGGGGATAGATCATTGCACCGGTAATCCAACAAAACTAGACTCGATTACCTAACATTGTTGAGCGTTAAGGTCGTTGTTATGGAGCATTTGGCGTTATGCCCATTTGGATGGTATGCTTGGATCTGTGTTCATGTGTGTGCCTGTATTCGTCAGGGTCACACTCTCTCGATGGCTATACCTTCAATATGTGAACATGTTAAACCATCTTTTCTGGGAAGGCCTATAGTGGGCATGCTTCTTTAACGGTAGCGAATGTCTACTTGAGTAGTGTGCCCACTCCCTGTTCCATTACAAACGTGACACGAAATGTGTCAAGGATTTATCTTGCCTTTGGGTAAGTTACGTCTAGGCAGACAAGCCGGTGTAAAAACTTTTACCTAATTTTTATGGGATAATTTTTTGCGAGATAGTCCCTAGCCTAACGTGGACTTGCTTCGAGACAAATGGCTTTGGTTTTGGACGAAGGTTTGTATTAGTTACCCACATCAATTAGGTTCACATTACTTTCATTTTATAAAGAGAATTGCAATTAATATAAATGTAGGTTTTATTTAGTCACTGCCTTCCTAACCAAGGAAGCATATTACTACCACTATGGCACTATCAACAAATTAGATAAGATATGCTACAAAATAAAATAAAATAAAATAATAAGCGGTAATTTTATATCTGAGCCAACGATTAACCAGATTGTATATTTGTATTTGTTGTTGGAAAAATAACCTTATTGAATCTGTTTTTGCTCTAAGTATTACTTTGAAAATTAAATCTATATACATAAATAGTAACAGTCGGGACATACTCAGATAGAAATGCACCAAAAATGAAGAATTCTCTGCTAGGTCAGCTTATAGGATTATTTCTGATGACCAAAATAGTAAATGGTAAGCTCTGGCTTAAACTGTGGCATATGAATATCCTTCTTAGAGTACAACTTTTTGTGTTGAAGATGGCCTCTGATGTTTTACATTCAAAAGCTAAAATGAACGGAATATTGAATCACGTAGATTCTTTTTGTGTATTATACAACGAAGGTAAATTAGAGACTTCTCAACACTTGTTTCAATAATGCAGTTTTACAAAGGCAGTATAGTTTGGTTTGGGAATATAACTACCTAGTTATGATAATGGTTTTTTGAATTCGAATAGGTCTTGGTATCCACAACCATTAAATGAATGGAAAGAAATATTTAGCATAATTTGATGGGAAGTTTGTAATCATAGAAATTTTATGATTTTTCAAAAAACTAAACCAAATCCAATTGAATGTATTAACTTGATCAAGAAATTTGTTAATGATTGAGAGTTGTCTATGGGTAAAAAGGATATGTAGTAGCAGTTGGAAAGAAAAAGAAATTCATCTCACTTTAATTAGAGATTTTGAGCAATCTTGCTAAGACAGGTTGTATTGCTAGCTTCTCAATATCCAGATCTGTTATTTTGAAAAATGAAAGAGCAAAGGGTAGTCCTATTTGAAGATTTTCAGCGGTTAGGGTTGATGTGTTTGTGGTTGTACCATTTACTGAAATCGGGGAGTGAACTGGTGCTGTTATATCATCTTTACTCGATATGTTTTAGAAAGTGAGTTCAATCAAGACTCTGTGGTGTTTAAACTATATCAGGAAAGTGAAGTTTTTTGGTCTAGAAGGAACTAGAATGTTTTGTAGGTTTTTCTTACGTAGGAAGTCTTTTGCTTGCTTCCTTAGTACATATTCTTATGTTACGAAGTTTAGTATTTTCGGAAGTGTGTTACACGGTTTGATTTAGTATAAGTATAGGCTTTGGGCCATATATTTTTGTAAGCATTAATACGAATTCAATAGAATTTCTAGGCTTCAACTTGTTCTTGTGTTTTACGTTCATATTATTTTCTCTGTTACTTGTGTGCTGCTTTGTTCTTGATGAGTAGAAGGAAAATTTGGGTTCAACATTTGGCATCGAGAGCCAGAAGATTGTGGGTTGTTAGGGTTATTAAAAAGATGACATCCAACATGAGTTTGATCAAGGTAACTGATTTTAATTTGATGGCAAAAAAATTTGAGCATTGGAGAATATAGATGGAAACTATTTTCACATATCAAGAAGTTTGGGATATTGTTAACACATGATACGTCGAACCCGCTGAAGCAATTGCTCTTACTTAGGAAGAGATGACTACTCTAACTGAAAACAGGAAAAGAATTCTAAATCTACATACATCCTTCATCAAGGAATTCATGAATCTATCATGGATAGAGTTGTGTATATCAAAGAAGCTAAAAAATCTTGGGACTCTTTAACAAGTTAGTATAAAGGTTCTAACAAGGTGAAGAAGGTATGATTACAAACCCTAAGAAGAAAATATGAACTCTTGCAGGTGGATTCAACTGAGTTAATAACAGATTTTTTTCTCTAAAACATTAACTCTTGTTAATGATATGACAGCTAATGGAGATACAATTGAAGATACTGCAATTATAGAAAAGGTATTGCGCAGTTTATCTGAAAAATTTGAGTCAAAAGTAACTGCAATTGAAGAGTGTAATACAATTACTTCTAATCTGAGCAATTGATGAAGTTGAAAAGACGAGGGTACCCAAATATACCACAATCTTAAACTTTTCCACCTATAAGTCCTCTTACCGAAAGTGATTGTCTATGAACTGAGTCGAGACAATACAACGAATCGTTATCACACTTTGTGTGATCATCTATGGATACGAGATCGAGATAATACAACAATCAAACTCTATAGGATCACTATCAAGTAATACAGAGTTAACATTTGTGTAATTTACTTTAGATTATAATAACAACAATTATAATTGCGGAAAACAAAAGAAAATAACACATTAATAAGATTTTGTTAACGAAGAAACTGCAAATGCAGAAAAACCCCAGGACCTAGTCCAGAATTGAATACTCTTAGAATTAAGCCGCTATACAAAATCAAACCAACTTCGTATAGTTAAGACCAAGCAACTAAGCCTATAGTTCACCTAATTTCTTTAGTATCCATGCGCTTCCGACATTCAATAAGTGCACGCACTGGAACAATTCCTTTGGTTCGTATTCCAAACGGTAAAGGAACAACAAATCTTTTCGATAAAAACTCTATTCAATCAGTGATATTAGTTAGACAAAGGCTCTTCTATTTAATCCAATAAACTTCTTTGTCGGGTTTAGATCAATCTATCCAACAACTACCAAAGTAGCGGAGTTTAGATTATGCAATCAATAACAGGATCTATCAAGATGCTAAATACTGATGCCGATCTACGCAACTAATCAATCAAATCTATCAAGGATAAACCGATTATAGTTGGACCCCAGCCGATCAAGTTTTGTGCACACCAAAGATTATGAACCCAAATCATAAATCTTTTTCGTCTTCAAATCTTCTTAAATCTTCAATAAAGACCTGCACAATACAACTTGAATCTCTTGTGATCAATCACGCACAGAACGGAGTTTGTTAACAATGGATTATGACAAGACGTCTTTAGATCTACAAATAGTTCTAAATATCCCGTTGACACTTCGATCTAGTTTGAGTGAATCTTATATCAGAAGAGGAGATTATCAAGACTAAACAAACTAGGTGCAATCAAAATTCAACAACCGTTAGTCAATCAAATCAAATCGAAAACTAATAATATTGTACTCGTAGAGCTTATTGATCCCACAGAATTCTTTAAGTGAGCGGTCATAAGAGATTTCGCCTAGTTAGGATACTTTCCTCTCCGAATAGAAAGGGTCCACAAGTAACAACACAACAAGGTAGTTTTGCTGGCTCTTAGGATAGTTTGCTCGAAATGCAAACTTGAGTATTTATAGACCAAGGAAGTTTGAACACCAAGAAATTTTCAAAACCGAAAATATTCTCAAGATATGCAATATATATCCGAATTCGGTTTTCATAATTCTTATAAATGCTCTGTCTAATATTAACCGATATTCTATTAGAAAAATCTCCAATTAGTAAATTCACATTACCAATTTTTATTTTCCAAAGATATGCATTTTAATTTTTGGTAACTAAAAGCATATAAAACTAACAACCTTAATTAAAAGATTCTCAACTTATTTCGGTCTGGGATCTCCTTAAGTTATTAAGGAATATCTTTGAACAATAAAAGATAAGTATTCTACTGAACATGTTCAAAGTATGTCGACATCTTATTTCTTTGTAAATCCTCTTTCATATTTACAATCTTGGAACCAATTATACCACACTTGTAACACCCCGAGTTCCGGACCAGGGTCAAACCCATATGGAGATCCGAAATCGAAGCGTTACGGGTTGGAACGAGACTTATGCATATATTTATTCTTGCTAATTCACTTTATACCAAACATAATCTAAACTTTCATACATGAATTGAAGCATATGAATACATTAAACATCGTTCAAAACATTTTCAACTAACATTTATTTAATCCAATTTACACCTCAAGCAATGCAAGAAAACAATGCATTCACTAAGATACACATTTCTAGCTTCCACTTCCAACTTCCATAAATCTGCAAGGAATGTCAATTGGGGTGAAATGACAGCTCAATAGAATGCATTCCCTTTCTCAAAATATATAAAAACATGCCAACAAATCAAAGAGAATATGCATAACAATAGTATACGGTGCAACTTCAAGGATTTAAAATATATGTATGTCCATCGACTAAACTTACAATCTATCAAATCCTCTTAAATGCACGAGTATCCTCAGTTCCTGCCCCGCCTATCCGTGTATCCTCGGCGCGGGACCTCCAACCTCACTTGCACGAGTATCCTTGGATCGTACCCCACCTATACGTGTATCCTCGGTATGGTCACCGCCATTCAAATAAACATATTCATTCATTTATAAATTCATAATATTGTTGCACAAGTATCCTTGGGTCGTGCCCCACCTAACTGTATATCCTCGGTACGGGCACCGCCATCCAAACAAGCTTATCCAATTATTTATAAAATGATTTTATCACTCAACATACATCTTGATATTCAAAACCACTTCATCAACAAGTCATAAGTTCACAATCCAACTAAAGATGTAATTCTTTTAAGCATTTAAGCAAACACACAAACTGCAGAAATCTTTTATAGGTTTCATAATGATAACTTAATCCGATTGTCTTCAAATTTCAAATGGACATTCCTGACATATTTATCTATAATATATCAAAATTTCACAGAAAACTAACGGTTCAAACAAAGATGTGATTTTTACAAAGTCAACATAAAAACTGGGCAGATTACACGTTATTACCAAACAATTCATGAAAAATTCATAATAACCTGAAATTAAGCAAATATAAAGCAAAACGAAAGATATCATACATGGATATAACTTTTATCAAGATTAAAAATCATTATAAAATTATTAAAATTTCCTAAACACACCAAAGCCATTTCAAAGCGAAACTGTCCAGAATTTCAGAAATTGTCACCCGAGTTCAAACAAAGATTCAACGGTCAATTTACGGTGGATTATCCTCAAATTGTAACTAGATTTTTATAAACATGTCTTATATCAATATTCAATGGCTGATCATTAATCCAATACATAAAATCACACAGTTAAATTCCAGAAACCTAACTATTCAAAATTGATTGAAATCAAAATAAAGTATAACAAAAACACAAAGAGAAAAGGGTTTCACATTCTACCTCTCAATTGTTACAAACTCCTCTTGATTTTCTTTATCCTTCTTCTCCAAAAATATTTAGCTCTATCTTCCTCTCATTCTCTCTAGATCATGTTTCTAACTTCTCTAAAATTCTTCCTCTTATGAGATCTAGATTAATACTACTACTAATAATAACACCTATTTAATATTTTCTTTATCTTAACTATTTTATTTATTTCTCTTTTCATTTTTCTCCTAATTTTATTTATTATTAATATTCTATTTCCACCCTAACCTGTAGCATTTCTAGTTCAAGCAACCGAACTATGTTAAGGCAAATAAACAACCTAAGTAAAAAGGTTAGCTAAGTCGGGAAAACTGACACTACGGGAAAAACAATAATCTACAAATGTAACTTCACAACTCGTATATTTAAGGTTGTGAAAGGTGGTATGTTTGACAACTTTTGTCAAACAAAAGTTGTCAATGTATAAAAACGTCCAACTCTTAGGACCAAAGAGGAACAAAGAGTCGTGAGGAGAATCAAAATCACAACGTTTTTGTGAAAAGAGTAGTGACCACCTTTAGACTTTAACAACTCATCTCATTAAGGTAGTGAATAACTATACGACAACACTTATAAGGGTTGTTGAAGATTAAAAAAAATATCATTTGGAATAATGGTGTTTGAGAGATTCGAACACAAGCCAACTAGGTGTTAGCACAAGCCTTGAACCATCCTTCCTTCCTCTCAATATTGGTAGTTTTGTCCTATTTTTTTATTATTACTATCACAACCCTTATAAGAGTTGTAAAAAAAAAAAAAAACTTGAAAAAAAAATGAGGAGTGAGGTATTCAACCATCCTTTCACATTTAAATATATGATTATATTTTACATCTATTTTTATATATAAGAAAATTTCAAACTCGAGCCTTAAAAAAGACCAACAAATGCGCCATTTTGCAAGAAACATACAAGGCATTGTTAAATATAGACACGGTTAAACAACATAGCATAGCAAACCAAAGTATAGAATGTAATATATAGAGTGATTTAAATCTACATTCTAGAGTGACAATATAACAAAACAAACCAAACTTAGAAGAATATTAACATTTACTTTATTTATTTTCAACAAGGATAGTTTGGTCATTTTCACATTCTCCATAATATTTATTGCACTTATTTCCAATAAGGGTAATATGGTCATTTTCACAGTCTGTAATATTTAATTTACTGATTTTCGATAAGGGTAGTATGGTCATTTTCACGGTCTCCATAATATTTATTGCACTTTTTTCCAAAAAAAAGGGTAATATGGTCATTTTCACAATCTGTAAGAATTACTTTACTTATTTCTGATAAGGGTAGTATGGTCATTTTCACAGTCTCCATCATATTTATTACACTTTTTTCCAATAAGGGTAATATGGTCAATTTCACAGTCTGTAAGAATTACTTTACTTATTTCTGATAAGGGTAGTATGGTCATTTTCACAGTCTCCATAATATTTATTGCACTTTTTTTCCAATAAGGATAATATGGTCAATTTCACAGTCTGTAAGAATTACTTTACTTATTTCCGATAAGGGTAGTTTGGTCATTTTCACAGTCTCCATAATATTTACTGCACTTTTTTCCAATAAGGGTAATATGGTCATTTTTCACAGTCTGTAAGAATTAATTTATTTATTTCCGGTAAATGGAAATCATTCTTACCAAGTTTAAGGTTTCGGGGAATATTCCAAAGGAATCTTACATGTAAATGGATGGATTCATCATTTTTACCAAGTTTCCGACTTATAGAGTCCACTCCCATCCAGGTTTCGTTCTCGGAGCCACTGTATGCATACAATACGCCAGATAGGGTTTGTTTAAGGTTTCGGGGAATATTCTCGAAGGCATCTTACTTGTAAATGGATGGATTCATCATTTTTACCAAGTTTCCGACTTATAGTATTCCACTCCCGACGGGTTTCGATCTCGGACCCAAGGTATGCGTACATTATGCCGAATAGGGTTTGTTTAAGGTTTCGGGGGATATTATGAAGGAATCTTACTTGTAAATGGATGGATTCATCGTTTTTGCCAAGTTTCGGACTTATAGTAATCCACTCCGGTCGGTTTCGATCTCGGAGCCACGGTATGCATACAATAGGCTGGAATATGGTTTGTTTAAGGTTTCAGTGGAATATTCTAAAGGAATCTTACCGTAAATGGATGGATTCATCGTTCTTACCAAGTTTCCGACCCTATAGTAGTCCACTCCCTGCCGGTTTCGATCTCGGACCCAATGTATGCGTACAATAGGCGGAATATGGTTTGTTTAAGGTTTTAGGGAATATTCTAAAGGAATCTTACCCTTAAATGGATGGATTCATCGTTCTTACCAAGTTTCCGACCTATAGTAGTCCACTCCCTAGCCCAGTTTCGATCTCGGACCCAAGGTATGCGTACATTATGCGAATAGGGGTTTGTTTAAGGTTTCGAGGATATTATGAAGGAATCTTACCTGTAAATGGATGGATTCATCGTTTTTACCAAGTTTCAGACTTATAGTAGTCCACTCCCGGCCAGGTTTCGATCTCGGAGCCACGGTATGCATACAATAGGCCAGAATATGGTTTGTTTAAGGTTTCAGGGAATATTCTAAAGGAATCTTACCTGTAAATGGATGGATTCATCGTTCTTACCAAGTTTCCGACCTATAGTAGTCCACTCTCGGCCAGGTTCGATCTCGGACCTAAGGTATGCGTACATTATGCCAGAATAGGGTTTGTTTAAGGTTTCAAGGAATATTCTAAAGGAATCTTACCTGTAAATGGATGGATTCATCGTTCTTACCAAGTTTCCGACCTATAGTAGTCCACTCCCCGCCCGGTTTCGATCTCGCACCCAAGGTATGCGTATATTATGCCGAGAATAGGGTTTGTTTAAGGTTTCGGGGATATTATGAAGGAATCTTACCTGTAAATGGATGGATTCATCGTTTTTGCCAAGTTTCAGACTTATAGTAATCCACTCCCGGTCAGGTTTCGATCTCGGAGCCACGGTATGCATACAATAGGCCAGAATATGGTTTGTTTAAGGTTTCAGGGAATATTCTAAAGGAATCTTACCTGTAAATGGATGGATTCATCGTTCTTACCAAGTTTCCGACCTATAGTAGTCCACTCCCAGCCAGTTTCGATCTCGGACCCAAGGTATGCGTACGTTATGCCGAGAATAGGGTTTGTTTAAGGTTTCGGGGATATTATGAAGGAATCTTACCTTAATGGATGGATTCATCGTTTTTGCCAAGTTTCGAGACTTATAGTAGTCCACTCCCGGCCGGGTTTCGATCTCGGAGCCACGGTATGCATACAATAGGCGAATATGGTTTGTTTAAGGTTTGTAGAATATTATTCTAAAGGAATCTTACTCAGTAAATGGATGGATTCATCGTTCTTACCAAGTTTCCGACCTATAATAGTCCACTCCCGTCCGGGTTTCGATCTCGGACCCAAGGTATGCGTACATTATGCCAGAATAGGGTTTGTTTAAGGTTTCAGGGATATTATGAAGGAATCTTACCTGTAAATGGATGGATTCATCGTTTTTGCCAAGTTTCAGACTTATAGTAGTCCACTCCCGGCCAGGTTTCGATCTCGGAGCCACGGTATGCATACAATAGGCCGAAATATGGTTTGTTTAAGGTTTCGTAGAATATTATTCTAAAGGAATCTTACAGTAAATGGATGGATTCATCGTTCTTACCAAGTTTCCACCTATAGTAGTCCACTCCCGGCCAGGTTTCGATCTCGGACCCAAAGTATGCGTACATTATGCCAGAATAGGGTTTGTTTAAGGTTTCGGGGATATTATGAAGGAATCTTACCTCTAAATGGATGGATTCATCGTTTTTACCAAGTTTCAGACTTATAATAGTCCACTCCCGGCCAGGTTTCGATCTTGGAGCCACGGTATGCATACAATAGGCCAGAATATGGTTTGTTTAAGGTTTCGGGAATATTTTAAAGGAATCTTACCTGTAAATTGATGGATTCATCGTTCTTACCAAGTTTCCGACCTATAGTAGTCCGGTCCGGCGGGTTTCGATCTCGGACCCAAGGTATGCGTACAATAGGCGAATATGGTTTGTTTAAGGTTTCGTGGAATATTCTAAAGGAATCTTACCTGTAAATGGATGGATTCATCGTTCTTCCGAAGTCTCCGACCTATAGTAGTCCACTCCCCCCGGGGTTTCGATCATGGACCCAAGGTATGCGTACTTTATGCCGCAATAGGGTTTGTTTAAGGTTTCAGGGGATATTATGAAGGAATCTTACCTGTAAATGGATGGATTCATCATTTTTACCAAGTTTCAGACTTATAGTAGTCCACTCCCGGCCAGGTTTCGATCATGGAGCCACGGTATGCATACAATAGGCCAGAATATGGTTTGTTTAAGGTTTCAGGGAATATTCTAAAGGAATCTTACCCGTAAATAGATGGATTCATCGTTCTTACCAAGTTTCCGACCTATAGTAGTCCACTCCCGGCCAGGTTTCGATCTCGGACCCAAGGTATTCGTACATTATGCCAGAATAGGGTTTGTTTAAGGTTTCAGGGAATATTATAAAGGAATCTTACCTGTAAATAGATGGATTCATCGTTCTTACCAAGTTTCCGACCTATATTAGTCCACTCCCGGCCAGGTTTCGATCTCGGACCCAAGGTATGCGTACATTATGCCAAAATAGGGTTTGTTTAAGGTTTCAGGGATATTATAAAGGAATCTTACTCAGTAAATGGATGGATTCATCGTTTTTGCCAAGTTTCGGACTTATAGTAGTCCACTCCGACCGGAGTTTCGATCTCGAAGCCACGGTATGCATATAATAGGCCAGAATATGGTTTGTTTAATGTTTCAGAGAATATTCTAAAGGAATCTTACCTGTAAATGGATGGATTCATCGTTCTTACCAAGTTTCCGACCTATAGTAGTCCACTCCCGGCCAGGTTTCGATCTCGGACCCAAGGTATGCGTACATTATGCCAGAATAGGGTTTGTTTAAGGTTTCGGGGATATTATGAAGGAATCTTACCTGTAAATGGATGGATTCATCGTTTTTACCAAGTTTCAGACTTAGAGTAGTCCACTCCCGGCCAGGTTTCGATCTCGGAACCACGGTATGCATACAATAGGCCGGAATATGGTTTGTTTAAGGTTTCAGGGAATATTCTAAAGGAATCTTACCTGTAAATGGATGGATTCATCGTTCTTACCAAGTTTCATACTTATAGTAGTCTATTCCCGGCCAGGTTTCGATCTCGGACCCAAGGTATGCGTAAAATAGGCCAGAATATGGTTTGTTTAAGGTTTCAGGGAATATTATAAAGGAATCTTACCTATAAATGGATGGATTCATCGTTCTTACCAAGTTTCCGACCTATAGTAGTCCACTCCCGGCCAGGTTTCGATCTCGGACCCTGATAGGTGTAGAATACACCGTATTTACTATCTAGTAGTTTATGCTTTCTTTGCTATTTTTCTAGTAAATTATGTATTTTACGTGTGTTTTTGAGTTTTGTAGCTACTCTGGAGTCGCACGGAGGAAAAGAAGAAGAAATCACCCAATTTGAGCCAAAAGGGCGAAAAGGACATTTTACAGGAGATTGATATATGGAGCCCAGCTAAGGATAAGGGGAAAACCCATTTAAGTGTTAAAGGCATCCGGTTAATACTCAAGGCACCTATTTAAATTAGCTTGGCATGATGTTGGTTGGCCCATATTAGTGCCCAGGTCCGGATCCAGTTTTTCTTATAACCTAAAATTGAGTTTTCCCAATCATTTTCACACAAAAATTGAGAAAGAAAAAAACAGCAGCCGAGAGAAAAATTAAAGGTTTGTGTAAGAAATTCAGGGACTCAGGAGAAGATTTAATGGCAGAGATCGAGAGCCGAGAGAACACAGGGAATACAGATGATGGGAAGCAGAGTAGATCGAGCAGAGTAGATGGGTCTGCGGTCGAGTTGATCGAATCGACAAGGGAAGATGGTGGACTGGGAAGATGGGTCTCGCTGCTGAAGAGATTCGGGGTTCGATCTGGAAGAAACGACAGCAATTAGAGAATGGGTTCGAGCTGATTTAAAGATTGGTCGATTAAAGCAGCAGAAGAAGAAGACTCTGCCGCCATTGAAATAGGTTAGTGAAGCTGAATAATGGGTTCTGGTGGTTTTTCAGATGGGTACTAGTGGTTGCTGCTAATGGGTCTTGATTCCATATGGAGCAAGAGAAGATCGAGTGAAGAACCTGCCGATGCAGAGAAGCTCAGGAAGAAGCAGCCGTTGCTGCTATTGATTCATTCAAGAACTGATGTATGAGCAGAATGGGTGTCGTCAAGAGAGAAGAACAGAGATGGGATATGGCAGCTGGGTTGAATCGGTGAAGATGGTGGTAGTCTCTGATGTGAAGCTCAGGGAGATATGGTTTTGTGAATCGAGCAGAATTTCAGAAAGGGGTTCTGATGAGTTTTGGAGCTGTTGTTATTGAACTCAGAGGGTAGAAACTTGATGCTACATTGGTACTGAAATTGAAGCCATCTGAAGCAGCATTTTCTTATATTGGGTATGAGCTGAAGCTTGAAATGGTTGATACTAGATGAATGTTAGGATGATACAGGAAATGGAGCTAAGAAAGGCGGAATTTGGCACGGGAAGTCTGTACTTAAACGAACTCGGCGGGATTTTTATTAAAGCGAGTCAACTCGGAAGCCAAAGTGGTTCAACTCGATTGATCCCGAGTGACTCAAAGCAAATTAAGACGAATCGAGATCTTGACTCGGTTCGACTCCTCTCGACTTGACCGGTTGACTAACGATCGGCCGTTAAGTTTGACCTTTGGCCGTTAGTCCTAACGGAGGACCGACGGAATATTCCGTCGAATATTCTCTCACGACGGAGAAATTTTCAAAGCGGCCGGCGGTGACGTTTTCCGGCCAAAATTCCGGCCACAATCCCGTTTTTCCGTGAGCAAAATTCGGAATTTTCTATGGACTTCCCTCATGGGTGTGAAGACTTGGGCTAGGAATTGGATGGAGAATGGACTCAAATTTGGAAAGAGAAGGTGGAAGAGTTGAGAAAAGCTTGGAATTGGAAATTGAATTGCAAAAGGAAAAGGATTCTATTCCTTGGAAGAATTGGAGAATATTGAAGCCTATAAATAGAGAAGTTTTCTACAACTTCTAGACACCTCTCTACACACACATCACTTGTGTTTTTGCTTGTTTTTTAAGATTTTTTCTTTTTAATTACTTGTGTGAATTTGAAACTTCTTCTTTTAATTATTATTATTTGTGTGAATTTCAAAAACATGAGTAGCTAAATTTCTTTTTGATTGAGGATGAATTCCTAGTTCTTAATATGATTTAAGTTTTTGTTTTCAAATTCTATCTTGAAGTTTTTCACATAATTATCATTTGTTTTTACTAATAGGAGTGATCTTAAAGACATTCATGATTGATTGATAGATTGTTTGGGTGGCCAACTAAATTGATTTGTTAATTTGATCTAAAGCTAGTGAAAGTTAGGGGATAAGTAATCGTTTCTTGACTCTTTACATAAGTAGCAAACACGAGACCTTGCGGAGGGATTCCGTGGAGCAATTGTGTGTAGAAACAACGTTAGCAAGTGGACCTTGAGCTAAGAGTCTAACTACTAATATCAACCTAAGAAATTCATAGAACTTAATGCATGAGCCAAGTTACATCTAGGTTGAGCTAATTCTAGGTGGCTTGGTGATTAGAATCCGGTAGTCGAGAACTTAGTGTCCCAGGTGATACAAAGGGATTTAGGGGTTTAGCAAGCGAGCTAGGCGCTTTACCTACGGTTGGTGATAATTTGTGACTAATAACAAGTAGAAGAGAACATAACTTGATTCATTGTTTCGTAACGAAGAAGGATTCCTTGATCTTGTCTCTTTTATTGCTTTCAACTTTACTTTTTAATTGTTTTGTTTATTTTTATTTTGCTTTTTACACCCCCCTTTCGTGACAACTTTTACAACTAGAATCTCGTGCTCCTCGTGGGATCGACCTTGACTACCCTATATTACTTGTTAATTAGGTAGTAAAGTATTAATTAATTTGTTGTGGTTACGACACGCATCAAATTTTGGCGCCGTTGCCGGGGAGTAGCGGATGATTTTAGTTGTTTTTCTTTTTGCTTTATTCTTGCTTTGTTGGATTCTATTCCGTATCTAACTTAGTTTTTGAATCGTATTTCAGGTATCGGTTTTCCAATGTACGGTGGACAAGAGCAAGCATATTACAACAATCAATATGGTTTTCAACCTCAACATTATGGCAACTTCCAACCATCCTTAGGATACAATCAAAACCAATCTTTTGGCTATGATAAATTTTCTACAGAACCTTATGGATATTCTCATACATATCAACAACCTTATGACGGGTATGTAAGTGGACAATCACATGGATGGAAGGATAGTTATGCATCTAACAATTTGTTTTCTAGTAATGTGCGATGAATTTGGAATATACTCCTCTTCATCGTGTTTTTCCTTCACTTTTTCCAAAAGAGGAGATGCCGTCTAGAAACTCTATCAACGGTGGTAAGCGTGTGAACGTCAGGAAACTTGCACAGAAATTATACAAATTGGAAGATGATGGAGACTCGGAAGAGCTTGTCGCAGAAATTAGTAGGACTATTCATATGGAACTTAAACGACGTCGGGATAAAGGTTATGAAACCGATGAAGATTCTTATTATGGTGAGTCCGAAAATGAAGATGATTGTGTTGAAAAGGACAAACCTTTGGAGACTTTTGATGACGCTAGTGTAGATTACTCGAGCCTTGATCTTAATAATGATCAATCACCTATTCAAAAGGACGAGCTTGAGGAAGATGCATTTATTGCTTGGCAAAAATTTCTTAAGGAAAGATGGGAGTCCGCGGAAGTGTATGAATGTTCCGACAATGAGGAAGTTATTCCAACTCCGGATCATAATAACGATCCTTCACCTATTCAAAAGGAGGAGATTGGGTGTGACTTACCTATTGTTGTAAAACGGTGTAACACCCGCACAAGAAGATTTTACAATCTATACCGATGAGAATCACTTTAGTGAATGGCCCGATTCCGATAATGAGAATGTTGAAGAGATGATTATAGAGGATGAAACCACATTCATTGATTTTGTGGAAGACCCAATTGAACTTGCGAATGATTTTAATGATACCGAGACTATGGTTAAGGTAGAAAACGACGAAGAATGGTTGCAAGGTTTAATAGAGGACCACGATATACAAGAGGTAAGTGATTCACTCGAATTTTTTAAGGATGAAGAGGATTCTATAATACAAGAATTTTTGAAAGGTTTGTCTAACCCTTTGCTTATTGATTCTTCTCCTTTACCTCTTATTGGTTTGAATGTATGTGCTTGAAAGTATTTTTGGATGATTTTGTTTCTAAATATCCACCATTGGAAACACTTGATGCTAACACTATGCGGGTTTGCCAAGAGGAATACATGGAAGTTCCCGAATTCTATGTTCTTTATACACTTCCGAGTGTGGACGAGAATAAGTGTGGGGGAAATTTCTATCGAGCGATAACATCACTATTGTTTTCTTGTGCTAATATTTGTATGGAGTTATTGTTTGCAAAGCAGTATTATGGGTGGATCCTCAAATTTTCGATTGTTAGTATATGGGGAATGAATCTTGCAAGAGCTAAGTCGGGCCGTCGACTTTAAAACAAGCGCTTAATGGGAGGCAACCCATAGGTTTTGTATTTCTTATCTTTTTGCTTTTTGTTATTTCTTTTTCTTGTTTCTTATCATGTTAAAATTTCCCACCTTGACTTTACTAGGAGGATTCAATTACATTGAGGACAATGTAAGGTTTAAGTGTGGGGGAGTGGTTAAGCATGTTTTTAAAACAAAAATTACAAAAAAATTAAAAATTTTGAAAAAAAAAAAAAAAAAAAAGTTTTACATAAAAATTCCAACTTTTAAAGATTTTAGAGTCACTAGCATACTTCTAGGTATGTTTACATAGAGATTTTGACCGACATAATTGAACTTGGAAATGTTAGAGAACTACATTCGGATTTCTTGCTTGTTAGAGTGTTAAATAATGGATTTAATCATGCGGTGATGCGAATTTGGTGCGAGGGAGAAGTGCGTTATTAGAGTTGCTGATCAATCATTAGTGGAGACTACCCGTATTCATATCATGAGAGGCACCGACCAGAATTCTTCCATCTACTAAAGAGCTTCTTTTGAGTGTGTGTCACCGTAAGTTAATTAGGGTAGAATGGTGAGCTACCCAACCTCCCACCAATAGAAGCACTACTCTTTGATCTCTTGAGTGCTAATTTTGTCAATCATAAGGGTGACGTCTATAGATGAAAGCCACCTTCTTGTAGTTCGATTTGCAGTTAGCACCATTCTCTCTCTCGACAACAACGGATCCATAGAAACACATTCATCATCAACAAGGAGCGACATCAAAATCTACAAGGAAAGTTGGAAAAGTTTAAGGTTTATAAGCAACGGAACGAAAAAAAAGAGCAAATTTCAAATACAAGTAAAGCAACATACAAAGAGCGGATTTTACATATTTGTTGAAGACTTACAATACAATGAGGTAATTTTATATCCAAGTATGAAGACTTATTCATGAAAGCAAAGAAAATTAAAAGGTGAGAATTTTTGAAGTTTATGATTTCAAGGCAATACAAGTTGTGAAGAATCAAGCGGTAAAATACTTCTCCCACGGCCAAGGTTTATTTTTGTATTTTATTTCTCTTGTTTCAAAAAAAAAAAAAAAAAAAAAAAAAAAAAAAAAAAAAAAAAAAAAAAAAAAAAAAAAGAGAAAAACAAGAGAAATATTTGTTTTGTTAATAAGCCGTGGGGAGGAAAATATATAAGGAAGTTTCAAGCGACAAGGATTTCAAAGTAAAAAGAGTTATAAATTGTTATGGATTTATGAAATTCAAGGGTTTATCATCAATAGTTGAAACCGAAGACTAAGAAGTTAAAGACGAGGAACGGAAGACGTTTCTATTGGATGCCGTGAGAGTGGTGTTATCATAATTGGCGATCGGATGTGAAGGTGAGTAAGTAATCCCATCCTCAATATAAATGGTTGATTTCCTTTCTTAGAGATCGTCAGAAAAATGGTTTTTTCAAAATATTAAAAGATGTGGGTTTTTAAAAATTTCGGAAGTTATCCTTCCCACCATTCAACGTGTCGCAGGATTTCTCTCTTCATTCCTACCCGCACACATGTGAGAACCATAAAAAGTCTGTCTTTTGAGTGCAATTATCATAAAATCCTTTTTGGTGAGGCGTGTCGAGGCGAAATGCTTATTGATCGTTTCTCAAACACGCATTCTCTCATTATGGTGTGGTTATTTCTCACTCAACATTTAAGAATGAGAATATGTTCTTTGGTATTTCTAACTTCTTATTACTAGCATGCAGAAATTCTATGTCCTCATAACTCTTTGGATGCTTGGGACGCTTGAACGCTTTGAAATTGTGAGTTTTTAGTTTGATTTGCTCGAGGACTAGCAAAGTCTAAGTGTGGGGGAATTTGATAGGTGTAGAATACACCGTATTTACTATCTAGTAGTTTATGCTTTCTTTGCTATTTTTCTAGTAAATTATGTATTTTACGTGTGTTTTTGAGTTTTGTAGCTACTCGGAGTCGCACGGAGGAAAAGAAGAAGAAATCACCCTATTTGAGCCAAATGGGCGAAAAGGACATTTTGACGAGAGATTGATATATGGAGCCCAACTAAGGATAAGGGGAAAACCCATTTAAGTGTTAAAGGCATCCGGTTAATACTCAAGGCACCTATTTAAATTAGCTTGGCATGATGTTGGTTGGCCCATATTAGTGCCCAGGTCCGGATCCAGTTTTTCTTATAACCTAAAATTGAGTTTTCCCAATCATTTTCACACAAAAATTGAGAAAGAAAAAAACAGCAGCCGAGAGAAAAATTAAAGGTTTGTGTAAGAAATTCAGGGCCTCAGGAGAAGATTTAATGGCAGAGATCGAGAGCCGAGAGAACACAGGGAATACAGATGATGGGAAGCAGAGTAGATCGAGCAGAGTAGATGGGTCTGCGGTCGAGTTGATCGAATCGACAAGGGAAGATGGTGGACTGGGTTTAGAGCAGATTCACAGTTCGGTGAAGATGGGTCTCGCTGCTGAAGAGATTCGGGGTTCGATCTGGAAGAAACGACAGCAATTAGAGAATGGGTTCGAGCTGATTTAAAGATTGGTCGATTAAAGCAGCAGAAGAAGAAGACTCTGCCGCCATTGAAATAGGTTAGTGAAGCTGAATAATGGGTTCTGGTGGTTTTTCAGATGGGTACTAGTGGTTGCTGCTAATGGGTCTTGATTCCATATGGAGCAAGAGAAGATCGAGTGAAGAACACAAATCGAAGCGAGAAGCTCGGGAAGAAGCGTAGATGGGTTCTCGCTATTGATTCATTCAAGAACTGATGTATGAGCAGAATGGGTGTCGTCAAGAGAGAAGAACAGAGATGGGATATGGCAGCTGGGTTGAATCGGTGAAGATGGTGGTAGTCTCTGATGTGAAGCTCAGGGAGATATGGTTTTGTGAATCGAGCGAGAATTTGAAAGGGGTTCGATGAGTTTTGGAGCTGTTGTTATTGAACTCAGAGGGTAGAAGCCTGATGCTACATTGGTACTGAAATTGAAGCCATCTGAAGCAGCATTTTCTTATATTGGGTATGAGCTGAAGCTTGAAATGGTTGATACTAGATGAATGTTAGGATGATACAGGAAATGGAGCTAAGAACAGTAGGAATTTGGCACGGGAAGTCTGTAATTAAACGAACTCGGCGGATTTTTATTACATCAGTCAACTCGGAAGCCGATGGTTCAACTCGATTCGATCCGGTGACTCGACAAATTAAGGCGAATCGAATCTTGACTCGGTTCGACTCCTCTCGACTTGACCGGTTGACTAACAGTCGACCGTTAAGTTTGACCTTTGACCGTTAGTCCTAACGGAGGACCGGACGGAATATTCCGTCGAATATTCTCTCGACGGAGAAATTTTCAGGCGGCCGGCGGTGACGTTTTCCGGCCAAAATTCCGGCCACAATCCCGATTTTCCGGCGAGCAAAATTCCCGAATTTTCTATGGACTTCCTCATGGGTGTGAAGACTTGGGCTAGGAATTGGATGGAGAATTGGACTCAAATTTGGAAAGAGAAGGTGGAAGAGTTGAGAAAAGCTTGGAATTGGAAATTGAATTGCAAAAGGAAAAGGATTCTAATCCTTGGAAGAATTGGAGAATATTGAAGCCTATAAATAGAGAAGTTTTCTACAACTTCTACACACACCTCTCTACACACACACAACACTTGTGTTTTTGCTTGCTTTTTTTTAAGATTTTCTTTTAATTACTTGTGTGAATTTGAAACTTCTTCTTTTAATTATTATTATTTGTGTGAATTTCAAAAACATGAGTAGCTAAATTTCTTTTTGATTGAGGATGAATTCCTAGTTCTTAATATGATTTAAGTTTTTGTTTTCAAATTCTATCTTGAAGTTTTTCACATAATTATCGTTTGTTTTTACTAATAGGAGTGATCTTAAAGACATTCATGATTGATTGATAGATTGTTTGGGTGGCCAACTAAATTGATTTGTTAATTTGATCTAAAGCTAGTGAAAGTTAGGGGATAAGTAATCGTTTCTTGACTCTTTACATAAGTAGCAAACACGAGACCTTGCGGAGGGATTCCGTGGAGCAATTGTGTGTAGAAACAACGTTAGAAAGTGGACCTTGAGCTAAGAGTCTAACTACTAATATCAACCTAAGAAATTCATAGAACTTAATGCATGAGCCAAGTTACATCTAGGTTGAGCTAATTCAAGGTGGTTTTTTTGATTAGAATCGATAGTCGAGAACTTCCGTGTCCTCTGATACAAGGGGATTTAGGGGTTTAGCACCGGCTACCTGCTTTACCTACGGTTGGTGATAATTTGTGACTAATAACAAGTAGAAGAGAACATAACTTGATTCATTGTTTCATTAACGAAGAAGGATTCCTTGATCTTGTCTCTTTTATTGCTTTCAACTTTACTTTTTAATTGTTTTGTTTATTTTTATTTTGCTTTTTACACCCCCCTTTCGTGACAACTTTTACAACTAGAATCTCGTGCTCCTCGTGGGATCGACCTTGACTACCCTATATTACTTGTTAATTAGGTAGTAAAGTATTAATTAATTTGTTGTGGTTACGACACGCATCAAATTTTGATTTAATTACTGGGATATTATGAAGGAATCTTATGAAGGGTTTGTTTAAGGTTTCTGGGATATTATGAAGGAATCTTACCTGTAAATGGATGGATTCTTCGTTTTTACCAAGTTTCAGATTTATAGTAGTCCACTCCCGGCCAGGTTTCGATCTCGGAGCCACGGTATGCATACAAGTTTACCGGTAAATGGATGGATTCATCGTTCTTACCAAGTTTTTGACTTATAGCAGTCCACTCAAGGCCAGGTTTCAATATCGGAGCCAGGTTATGCATACAATATACAAGAATAGAGTTTGTTTAAGGTTTCGAGGAATATTATAATATAATCTTACCTGTAAATGGATGGATTCATCGTTCTTACCAAGTTTTCGACTTATATATAGTCGTCCACTCACGACCAGGTTTCGATCTCAGAGCCAGGGTATGCATACAATATGCCAGAATATGGTATGAACCCTCCCGGAGCTTCTTGGTTCATATTTTTGATGTCGTCATACCACTTTTGAAGTTCAAAGCGACAACGAGCTTCATATTTATCAATTTCGATGATGTATCATGCTAAGTTTGAAGTCCAACCCTCTCGGAGCTTCTTGGTTCATATTTTTTAAGCCATTATACCACTTTTGAAGTTCGAATCGCCATTGATCTTCATATTTATCGATTTCGATGATGTATCATGCTAAGTTTGAAGTCCGAACCCTCCCGGAGCATCTTGGTTCATAGTTTGTATGCCATTACACCAGATTTGAAGTTCGAATGGACATTGAGCTTCACATTTATCGATTTCGATGGTGTATCCTGCTAAGTTTGAAGTCATAACCAACCCGGAGCCTATTCATGACTTGTATGACTAGTCCAAATTGCTTCGTGACCAATGTGACTAGTCTAAATTCAAACCGGAAACACAAAGAGAAATCACAAAAGCATAAAGAGAAAGCACAAAGAAACACCAATTATCGAATTCATTTTTCATTTTTCCGATTCATTCTTATACATTTTTTGGATTTTTTTATATCAGAATGTCAATAACAATGTCCTAAATTTATTAGGATTTTTTTTGGATTTTTTTTCATGTCGAAGGTTGATAATTATACCAATTACATGAGTTCGTATTAGCACAAAAAGAAACACATATGCTTCTCAATCCGTATGAGCTTCCAAAATACAATATCATCCGTCTAGATCTTTCTCAATCCGTATGAATGTATAAAACGAAACGTGGTCCGTCATATTTTTTTTTTTTTTTTTGAAGCATTCTTTTTACTCACTCATTCTACCAAACCCTCCCTCAACCGCTCGAACCTAACCTGTTTTTTCTCTTTCTTCATCTCTTCCTCTCCTCCTGAGTCCTGAAGAACACCTCTCTTAATCCCTATTCTTCATCATATTCTCTCAATCTCTATCTTTAACTCCCCCTTTCTCTCATCCGCAACATGATCCAACATCTAGCATCTCATCAATTCCGAGATCTGAACCAATGAGAAGATGGCGTTAAGCTGCAAAAGATCAACGAGTCTTTGCTCTTATCAATGAATAGGGAATCTGAACTTCAGTTCTTCTTCAAGCTGTGCTTCCAACAAGATGGAGATTCAAGGGAATTTCGGTGATCATTCTACAACAGAAAAAACAATGAATTTGGGGGGTTTTATGTGAAACAAAATTAGGTTTAGTTCAATCTGAAGTATGGAGAGGGTAATTGCTCGAGATCAACGGAATCAGGAGATGAAATTGGTTGAATCGTTGATACTTCCATCACTTATTATTGGGCCAATCTTTGCGAGCCTATAATGAATTCAAGTACCTTAACTCTCGTCAAAATTAATGCCACAACACAGGATTTGGTTGACAATCTCAAGCTAATGTATACAATGTCTCATAATCCCAAGAAGTAAGTCAATTCATGAAGTCTACGTGCCTTTAATTTGAGTTGAGAAGTAATCTTTGTTGTCTATGATTTTACTGCTGGTGTCTTTATTTTTCTAATTATAATATTTTTTCATCTACATGTTCTTAACAGAATTACTAAAGGGGAAGATAAGCACAAGCTAAGTTCTGAAAAATTGCATAAGTTGGGATGGACAAACGTACCGCTCGAAAAAAGCCTCGCTGACTGAAGAGAAGGTTATCTTGATTTGAAGCTGCGTCATCTCGCGATAAAGACGAGAGAATTCAAAAGTTAAATACCGAACTTGACTCCCAAAGGGATAGGGTGTCCACTCTTCAGAACGCTAATCAACAACTTTATGGTATAAGATTTTACTTCCTTTTATCATTTCTATTTTATCGGTTGCATATTCTTTGCCTAACTTATTACCTTTCATGAGATGTATATAATCTCTCAGATGAGGCTATTCTTCTCCATACATTTCCTGAACCTATGGATAATGATCTTCTTCTCGCTCACCTCAATCAATCTCTAAGTAGTTCCTCCAATAAAACTAACCTCCTTTCATTAAAGGATCCTCTGCGCTAAGTGACAGAAAACCGGCATGCAATCTTGGTTTGAATACCACACCGGTATGTTCTTGAACAGTTGTGGATATTTTGTCCCGGCATACAAAGTTGTATGAATACAATGCCGGTTATAGAGGTTCTGGCGTAGTATTCATACAACGAGCATGCCGGTATTAAGCTTTTTCAGACAGAAATGGCGGTTTCGAAAAAAAAAAAATCAAATTTTCGACCTCTTTGAAGCATTACTTGTGTGTTGGGGTTGCTTGTATGTTGAACATGTTTACTTTCTTGAGTTGGTTCTTCACAAAACACTTCATGGTCACGAAAATCATGATTCAAAGGTGTTGGTTCATCATATAACTCCAATTGTGAGTTGTTACTCCCTCCGTCCCACATATATAGGCGGAATTCTGGTTTTTGTTTGTCCCACTAAATAGGCGGACTTTGCTTTCCAAGTTGAATTTTTCCATATATATCCATATTTATTGTACATAGGTAATTGTGTTGGAGATAAGACGAAGGGTAAAACAAGAAAAAATATATAAAATTATGAATCCCATGCAATTTTCTTAATATAAGAGAATTGTCTCTCTCCGCGTATATATGTGGGACGGAGGGAGTATCATACACCGAAGATTGAAGATATGATTGTTGTAGTTGAGCTAAATATTCAGCTGCTGCAATTCTCTTATCACAATCATCTTCCATTTTCAAAAAACAAATTCCACTCAAATTTTTTTCCTCTCCTTCTACTCCTCACTCACACAAATTAAAATAAAAAATCAAACTAATATATCCCCCAATACTTAAGATTAAACTAATTAAAATTAATCACTAATTAGGATTAGTGAGGGCTAGATTAGGAATTAAAAAAATAATTACATAGGGGGTCACCCAAAATTGCTATTGGGACACCGTTTTTGTCCTGTAGCCATATCCCCCAATTAGTTTTCATATCCTCCAATTACTAATTCTTTATATTGAAAGATTAATAAAATATTTAATGGAAGATAATTATAAGGTATTTATGATGTAAGAAGATATTTATAATCAAAGATTAATAAAATATTTAATGAAAGTTTATTTATGAAGAAATTTGTATAAGATATTTATGAAGATATTTGTATAAGATATTTATGATGTAAAATTAATAAAATATTTATTATGAGAAATTAATGATACAATAATGATGTAAACAACCATAGCCATAGATTTCGCTTTTCTAAAACTCAATCCTCACCGTCCTTTACCTAAGCTAAGTTGTCCATGCTTTCTAAAACTGAATAAAAACATTATTCCTGTGCCATTATCGTATCATGTTTGATGATACAATAATAATGTAAACAACCAAACACTAATTTTTCCACTACTAACCACTAATTTCTATTGATATAATTTTTATTAAACTTATTTATTAATATTAAAAATACACATTTATTAGATTAATTAAGAGGACTTTAATAATGAAAATTTAATAATTAATTATGAGAGATTAATGAGACACTAATTAATAAAACACTCATAATGATTAATCATAATTAGAGCAAATACACATTTATTAGATTAATTAAGAGGACTTTAATAATGAAAATTTAATAATTAATTATGAGAGATTAATGAGACACTAATTAATAAAACACTCATAATGATTAATCATAATTAGAGCAAACCACAACCATGGATTTAGCTTTCCCCAGAATGCATCCTTACCGCTCTTTATCTAGGCTAAGTTGTCCATGCTATGCTTTATAAGGGAAAAGATTATTTATTAATATTAAAAATACACATTTATTAGATTAATTAAGAGGACTTTAATAATGAAAATTTAATAATTAATTATGAGAGATTAATGAGACACTAATTAATAAAACACTCATAATGATTAATCATAATTAGAGCAAATACACATTTATTAGATTAATTAAGAGGACTTTAATAATGAAAATTTAATAATTAATTATGAGAGATTAATGAGACACTAATTAATAAAACACTCATAATGATTAATCATAATTAGAGCAAACCACAACCATGGATTTAGCTTTCCCCAGAATGCATCCTGACCGCTCTTTATCTAGGCTAAGTTGTCCATGCTATGCTTTATAAGGGAAAAAGATATCCATACTAACTAGACTTTTATGTAAAAGAGGCAACCGTTACATCATTCGTGCCTTACATCTTTATGTTTATGGTTTCAAAATAGTAGTATTTTGATTAAAAAAAAATCTCCCCTTTCTGTTCCTTTACGAAAGAAGATGACTCATTTCCCACCAGATATTTTTTCCTTTGTAATATTGCCATCATGGTGAATAAAGCATCAATATATTATAAGCACTAAATATAATAAATAAAACAACATTATCATCAGTTATTTTGGTAAATGTTATTCTCCTAATTTTCTTTTATCTTTCCGCTTACTTTATAATAACTTTATATGTAAGTGGCTAATTAAAAATAGGGAAAATTAAAAAAAATGCCCATGCGGGTTTATGTAATTAAGAAAATGTCCACGTTTTTTTCATTATTAATT
This sequence comes from Papaver armeniacum, assembly GCA_023531295.1. NCBI lineage: Eukaryota > Viridiplantae > Streptophyta > Magnoliopsida > Ranunculales > Papaveraceae > Papaver > Papaver armeniacum. The sequence goes on along the minus strand of JAJJWW010006518.1, from coordinate 50,842 downwards.
TAATGCCCATACCATTACGATTTCCGTCTGGCTCCATCATTTTGGTAAAATATCTTTTACTTGGTCAATTTCTCATCACGGGAGATGAGAAAATGGAGGGTGTAATTACAAATATACCCATTGGCCTAGAATATCATAATATCATCTTTCACCGTTCATTTGATTAATCGACGGCTGAGTTTCTGTATGAGGAAAACATCTTGTTAGAAAAGAGTCAAAAGACCTATTCTATCTTCAACTCATCTCCACCTTCGTCCCCTCCGTCATCCCCTCACCCACGTTCTCTGCTCATCTCCTTTAATGGCGAAACGGCTGGAAATACACCCAAGAAGAGGAAGGAAATAATTGGTGTTACTGCTGTTACCTAGGGTTGATAGCGGAAGAGATGCAAGTGGTGATTGGAGTCGCCGACAACATCAGTTCTTGGGAGTAATTAATTAGTTCATGTATAAATTTAATCAAGAGATATTGTTGCTTTCATGGATTTTCAGGGATGGGTTCACAGTCAATTTGAATTCAAAGCAACGGAAGATGTGAGGTCATGGATTGAATTCAAAACTAATGTTGCTGACGTGAACTTTGGTGGCGGTGGTTATGGGAACAATGGTGGCGGTAGCTACGGGAACAATGGTGGCGCTGGTTACGAAGGCCGCGGAAGAAATGATGGTTTCAAAACCTGGGATTGTTTTCCTCACCGATAATCAGTTCAAAAATAATGTTGCTGCCGTGAAAATAGCCAACAAAGTGTTGTCTTTGTTATAGTTTTATAAGATAATTGAATTTGATTGGTGATGTTTTAGTACTTTTGTATCATAATTTGATTGGGGCCAAACATTTTAATTGGGGGACATAACTTTTTATTTGCACCCCAATTTTTGAGGGGCGTATTAATCAGATATTGAAAAGACTGTTTTACCCTTTACTAAACACATATCTTAAAAATCAGTTAACCCTAATTAAAAGCCTTAATTAGGCCCCCAATTTCATATACCCTAAATCAGTTTCCTCTCCTCCCATTTCTCTTCATCTTCCTCTCCTTCCCTTTCTCTTCTCCACCACCACCATTAATGACTCACCACGAAATTTTTTTTCTTCGACCGATTCATCGCTTAATCGTCGATGTTACAAGAGAATCGACGATTAAATTCTTCTACAAACATGGCTCGTACAAAGTAGACCTTCGAAAGAACGTCAAATCCCCAATCTCGTCGACACCGTCAAAGGAAAGGTTATCGAGGGACGAACTCCCAAACCCAAAAAAATTGAAACCCAAAGAAGATATGGGTCCAATTAGAAGGTATGTGAACTTAAACCCACCTTCTATTCGTTTTTTTTTGTTGTATTTTGATTGTAAAATTGAGTCTGGTAACTGAAATTTAGTGGTTTCAGATAAAGGGTCGTTACTATCGTAATGCATACCCCTAACGACTTTTCATTTGCATGCTTATTTTATGAAAAATCGTTAGTGTATTAGGTTGAAGATGACGACCCTAATTCTGCTACTTCGACATTTTTTGCCCTAGAATAGAGTCGTTAATCTTTTATGTTGCAGATGACGACTCTTGTTTGCCGACCCTTGTTTATTTCTTAACGACTCTAGATGGAACTCGAATAGTCCTCTGTTCAAAAAAAATGATAGTGTCGTCATCTCATGTCCCCTAGAGTCGTCACTTAACTATATGCCCTACAGTCGTCAACCCAAACCGAAGGATCGTTTTTAACCTTTGTGACCCTTTGTTTTTGGGAAGAATTCGTCATCATATGACTTTGAGTCGTCACATGATATCTGAGGGTCGTTTCTTTTGTAGATCATTTGAGTGACGACTCTTGATCTGATAACCATAAATTTGATGTCTTATTGAGTTTTTTTTTTTTTTTTTTTTTTTTTTTTTTTTTGAAACCAAATGCAGAACCAAAGACAAGGTTCCAATGACGATAACTCCTCCTTCCAAAGCTCCCCACCACGATAAATACTTACTTTCCGGTCCATTACGCGGTAAAAAGCCGAGTGAGGTATCATTTTCTATCACCGAACCAAGAGACAAAGGTAATGAGTTGTCGGATTCATCGGGAATCGAGTCTCTGTTATTTCCGCTAGCGGTAGTGGTAAAGAAGAAGAAATCCAAGAAGAGGAGATACAAGAATATCCTCCCGTACGAGGTGAAGAGGAAGTAGAGAGTGATAATGATGATGAAGATAATGTTAGTGGTGATGATTTTGATGATGGTAATGGTGGTGATGATGAGCGGGAAGGGGATGAAGGTAATAATGGTGGTCATGAGGAGGAAGAGGATGAAGGGGATGATGTTGCTGGTAAGGATGATGAAGAGGGTGATGGTAAACAAGATGCAGAACATGAAGAACAAAATGCAAAGCCGGAGCCGGTAAAGAGGGTTAAGAAGGATGGAACTAATATTGCACCCGGCGCGAGACACGTTCCGTGCTCATTTGATGTTGGAGCCTCTTCGAAGTGGTAAACCAAGAGGAGAACCTAGAGATGGGGGCAAAGTTCTATTTGGATATTCTGGATCGTGGGCTCATACCATTTATGAGACAATCGTAAGAATCCCAACTTTGCTTGCTATTTGATTAGTTGGTTGATATTAACTTTCTAATATGTTTTTTAATATTTATTTGTTTATTTTTTGTAGGATCATAAGAATGTCGCACGTCTTTTCAGGCACCAATCTTCTTTTAAGAAAATGGAGTTGTGGCCGCTAAAAGTTTAATGTGCACGAGTTAGAGAATATGTTGAAAACTCCGGTTTGTAGAATGCCGTTGTGAACTCTGTGATTGCATATGACAAGGTTGCAATATCTAGTTTTACGTGAAAAGGTATTGCAGCTTGAAGTCGACACATTCCAACTTCCTTTTGGGTGAGATGGCATTGACTCTGATGATGCGAACAGAGATATTAGGGGTGCGGAGTCGAAGGTAAATCAACCCGGTGACAATTTCAAGAGAAGGCCTAGTTGGGATGAAATTTATACATGGACCAAGAACTTGTTTGGCTGGGATAAAGAGAAGACGATGGGATTTTCTTCTAGGAACTAAGTACCCAGAAGAAAGAGTTCAAACTTGTGGAGATTAGGCGGATGTATCTTTGATACGGTAAGAGAATGAAAAAAAAAGAGGTCTCTCGATATGGAATGTCGTTATGTGGCGGTGCGTATTTGTTGTACATCCTTGCGTCGGTTGTATTTCTGAAAACAAAGGAAACAGGGTCAGCGCCAACCTTCTTCAGCTTTTGGACCCCTTAGAAGATGTAAACAAGTACTCTTGGTGGACTGCTATAGTTGCACATCTGAATGGTCAGCTTTCCCATGGATCTCGTGAACGAACTTCTCAAATTAATGGGAATTTGGCTCTAATCCAGGTATTTGGATTGATGAAAGTTGTATTTTTTAGTATGTTTTTTTTCCTTCGATATATTTTTCTGTTTATTTGATTGTTTTAAAAATTTGAACTTTGGTTGTTGTAGGTGTGGATTTATGATCATTTCTCGTCACTGTTCAAATACAATGAAGATGTGAAAATCAACCCAAAATGGAGCCCAGGTAATCCAACAGGAACCCGTTGGTTGTACTCCGGTTCCCAGGATAGGAAACAAACTGATGCGTTGATAGAAATGCGTAAAAAACTTGACAACATCACGGCGGAAGAGGTAATCTTTACTCCTTACAAGGATGCTAGAGTTGGCGCAATGGAAGATGTCGTGTATTACCATGGCCCTTTGTTTCACCCTAACGGTTTTTCAATGTACAATCCTATGAGAATCATGCGTCAACTTGGGTTTATTCAAGATTCACCCGATGAAGACTATGTACCTCCGTTCAAGAACAAGTTGAACAAATGTGAGGCCGACAAGGATGACATAAAAGTGGTTTATGAACCTGCAACTGATGTCAAGCATTGGAATAATAGACACTCTAGCCTCGTATACATCACATTTTGGGTGCATGTGCATCAAGGTTACGAGGTAACAACGGATTACTATCAATGGTACAAAGGCTTCTCCCATGGTAGGGTAATACGGATAAATCAGACTACGGGTAGGAGGACCAACAGAGAATCCACCTCTGCTTCTCATGCTGACGGTAGAGATGATACTACCATTCTTAAACTAGTGGTGAGTATTTATTTGTGTAATTGTGTTATTCATTTACATACAAATATACGTCAGTTCATGTGAATTGTTTTTGAATGCATATAGAGGGAACGAATGAATCTTTTTGTCAAGGCTTTTTGTTGCTTGGCTGACAAAGGGGAAGTGATTGATCCTGCGAGGCAACGTCGGTACGTTGATTATTTCACGTACATTGAAAATACCAATGCAAAGAAGATGTTTGCTGAGCTGGCTAAGGAAGGTAAGATGACCCGGAAAACACGTAGCCAACTAGCACAACAACGTGGTGAACAGGGGAAAAGTATCCAACATCATGATGAACAAGGTACTAGAGAAGATGGTGGTTCCCAGGGCGTGATACTCGGGGTCCTCTAAGAAAAGCCGGAAAGTTTCTCGGTCGGGGAGGTAAAGAGGAGGTCGAGGTCGAGATGGTGGTCTTGAGTGAGGAGATGTTACCGTCTACTTGAACTTATGTTTATTTTACTTTATGACTTGAACTTATGTGTTTGTTGAAACTACTTATGTGTTTGGTTTGGACGGTTTGTTGAAACTACTTGGTTTTAAGAAGGATGTTTACTAGTACGTTTGTTAGAATAATGTAGGAATCTAATGCAGTCAAGATTATACACTTTGGTAGAGTGAGGGTCGTCAGCTTTGTTTTGTAGCAGAATAATGACCCTATTTCTGATACACAAAGTCGTTAAGTGTTTCAATTAGAAGTTTAACGACCAAGAGGAAAATTAACACAGTGATGACATATTTTTTTGTGGATAGAGTCGTTATTGGTTATATTAAAACCAATGACGACTCTTTGTTATCTAAACACCCAGGTGATGAACCACATTTTCTATGGCTAGAGTCGTTATTTATTATATGGTAACCAATGACGACTCTAGGTTAGCAAAACATCCAGGAGATGAAACACATTTTCTATGGATAGAGTCGTTAGTGTGATCATATAGCAGGTCAACGACTTTATATGTATATAGAGTCGTTATTTATTATATGGGATATACTGACGACTCTTAGTTAATAACATAGCATAGTACCGACTCTTTGATTCTAGTTAACATTCCATTAGGAAAATAACATTCCATCAATCTCGAATTACATAAGAGTTAATATGGGTATTCTTGAATTTGACACATCAAATGTTCGTCAATGAACCTTCTCGCTCGACGATACAACGTTGTATATTCTTTGTGGTGAATGAACTTAGTTTCCCCATTACGTATTGTCCATAACCCATTGAAATGTTCCAGCTGAAATTAAACGAGGAATGTTATATGTTAGTAACTTTGAAGCATGAGAAAAGTATAAATATTAACGAATTACTCACTTTTTCCATAAGAGGAGCTCGTGGATGATGGTCGTACACCATATTTCTAACTTTTACATACTCTCTCATTGCAATTTTAATGTAGTTTAATCGAAATGCCAAGTCTCTCCATTTGCGGTTATTAGGATTCGCAGTACGCCCGTAGAAGAACTCCTTAACTCTCTTCCAAAACATTGAATAGATTTCATTTGGACGTTCACGAAAGGTATTAGCAAACGATTTAACGAGACACAAATCTTCATACGGTTCCCATTCGGTCATTGCAATTGAAAGATTACGTAGTTTCTTTGGAAAAAAGAATGGTTTTGGGCTATTTTCTCAAGAGGATGGGGTGGTATTATATAGAGAGAAAATCCCAACGGTCGTTTTTTTAATTCACAACATGGGTCGTTAGCTATGTGATTAAACAAGTTGACGACTCAAGAGCAGGTTGTCGCAAATTTAATTATATGACGACTTAAGGTATAGTCGTCACTAAATTAATAAACAGAGATAGCGACTGTTTATTAAAATAAAAAAAAATCTCGATTGAAAGGAAACTTGGAATAGTAGCATATTAAATATGAATTAGAAGGTGGAAATTCCTTTGAACACATTACATGTTATTCTGCTTTTAAGTGCGAGATTCAACTAGCATTGCGGCTTCGATGTGATAAAAATGCTCTCCTCTCCATTTGGTATATGCGGCCTGCGCAGCACGCCTATCCCCTTTGTGCCTTGTGAGAAACTCGTTGTACTTGGTGCACCATTTCATAACAAGAATTGTCATATGACTAATGTGGGACGGCAAGTAAGGATATCATAGTTTCTTGATGTTATTAAAGAAAGGACCCGAACCAACGAGGCTCCAAAATTTAGTATCATGTTGATGTTCTTCGTGGAGATCCCTGACGATGTAATAAGTTTTAACCCATTCGGTCTCTTCATCGACTTGCTTGAATATTTCCCGGAATTGGGATTGTTCTTCGGCTCGTTTTTTGGCCTCGCGCAACTCTTCTTCTTCCTTCGTAGGATATGGCGTGAAAGTGTATGGTTTTTTAGTAGGTCGCATGCTTTTTTTGCGTATCTCTTCTTTCATTGCCAATATTGATTTGGTTGGTCGCTTGCATCTTCTAAGTGTTATCAATTGAGTTGGTAGTTGATGAAGGATTTGCCATTTAAAAACTAAAATTCGTGAGTTGGTTTTCAATTGAATTTGCTTCTGGATGTGTTCCTATATATATACAATAATTACCAACGGCTATTTTTTTTTTGGGAAAAAGTGTATACAAAAAGAGTCGTTGTGGGTTTTTTAGAGAGTCGTCCATGTATACACTATAATGATGACGACTCTCAGGCGTATGACTAGAGTCGTTACTTTGTATGTATATAGGGATCACGACTCTAAGTATATAAACATCCAGGAGACCATCAAATTTTTAAGGTTAGAGTCGTTAATGGGTATGTATATATGGATGACGACCCTTAGTTGGAAAAACATCCAGGAGAAGAATGATATTAGGACCATAAGAGTCGTTAGGGTGTATGTTAATATGGATGACGACTCTTAGTTTAATAAACATCCAGGAGAGTATCAAATTTTAACAGTTAGGGTCGTTACGGTGTATGTATATATAGCTGACGACTCTGTAACATAATTCAAATTTCCTAAATGGGTCGTTTGTGGTTTAATCCAATTAGGTAATTGATCGTAGATAAACAAGAGTATCGAAGATAAAACGCATTGTATTCATTAAGCATTCTTCAAAATACAAATATCGGGTACAAGATATACATCCATTATCAAAAAGTATGCTTCAAAATGCAATGCATAGTTGAGAATAAACATCTTCTCTCACGATTCATTTCCCAAGTCTAAGTAAACCGGGGTTGGGTCCATAGCATTCCAAATGTTCATTCCATACTCATACTGGTTTGTCCACTCCTTGGTGTACTCTCCCTAATCACCATACACCCGTGGTAGAGGACATTCTTCGGAAATCTTCAAGCCTATGTAATGGTTATCATTGACATGTGCCATTACAACAAGAGGCTCCGGGGAAGCCTTTGCTGAATACAATTACAACACAAGTGAATGTGTCCGCCAAAAGTTGGCCACCAAAAGGCATTTGCATCCAAAACTTATAACTAGCCTTCTTCGACCCCTTCCTCCATTTCACGTTTGAAACCAACTCCCTAAACTTCAAGCCACGTCTCAGTTGTACAATTACATTTAATGACTTTTCCATCGGAAGCTTTCGCTCGAAATTTGTTAAGTTCAGTCATCATATGCTTTATTGCCCACCATGATACTTGGTGCGAAACCCCACGTAGCAATTCTTTGTCTTCCATGTATTGCTTCAAAAAAAAGGTCCTTACTATACTCCATATGAGTCACTATCTTTCTAAGGTCATCCTCGGCGTGCTCGTGAATAGCTTCCTGTACCGTAACTACCCCACCAGTGTTCTCTTGAAGAATTTTCAAACGTCCATGGGACTGCTCTGCAATACTCGTGGACTCATTTTTGTAGTGCTTGTACTTATTGGTCCATGCATAAACAAACTTTTCCTTCCAAGGATTCAGCCATGTATCTAGGAAATAGTCGACAACGTTCTTATGATCCTTACTCCAATCATCAATAAACTTTTGAAGATTTGCATAGTACTTTACTTCGGTCTTCGAATGAGCCAAATGGTCCCAATCTTTGCAGAAATCCTCCCATAGATCACCATCTTCAGCATATTTTTCCTTTTATTTCATTTTCTCTTCGGGTATCTCTTTTTTTGAAAGTTTACTTAGACGCTCGTCTTCCTCCTTGGAACGTTGATTACCCTTTGCAGGCTTGATCTTTTGGATATGATTCTTGCAATTCGAAAAAATATTCATTTGGATGTGCCACCTACAAAGAAAATGTTGAGCAAATGGAAAAACTTGACGAGCGGCACTCATTACTGCAAAATCCCTATCCGTAAATATAACCCGTGGTATCTCTTCGCCACGGTAAATCAACCGAACTTGTTCCAAAGCCCAAACATAGTCCTCTATTTCTTCCTTTTCCATAAAGTACCATGCCACGGTGAATGATTGCTTATCCGAAGTATGACTAACCACGTTCAACAACGGCATGTTATACTTGTTGGTCTTATAGGTGCAATCTATGAACAAGACCTGGTAAAAACACTGAGCCAAATCCACCATCCTAGGATGGGCAAGAAAAATATGAGTCACTTTGTCGCCCGAACTACCCTTGTTTGCATGGCGTAGTTAAGTTTTTCTCGCAACCACTGCGATTGTTGCATAATTAATCTACCATCCCATTCAGTTCTCCTGATCGTTGCTTTGGCAGCGTAGATTGTGGAAATAATAGACAAGTTTGTCTTATCTTCCGCCCTTATTGCATTTAGGATCTAAAGGGGCCTACATCGCTTTATCTGCCGAACCTTTTCCATTTGATGTGGTTTCAATCGGCATATCTTGGGTGGCCTAAAAGAGTACTATGTGGAGGATGGTTGTGACGACCATCCGGAATACTATACAACCTCCATATAATAGTTTCATGATGCCTTTTGAAAACAATCCTGAAGGGGCATTGTATCTTCTTGGACGAAGTTTTGTAGACCCTCGTCTTCTTCTTCTCATACTTGTAGTTCTTCCCTTTGTGACTTTCTTCCTTATCCCCCGCTCTCTCGCATACCATTTCCATTTGCTTATAATCAACGTGTTTGCTTTGAACAACTACGCACATCTTCTCTTTTGCCTTGGAAATAATCCATTCATTGACCTCAGCCTTTGTCTTCCACGTCTACATTAAAACCAATGACACGTTCATGATGCAACACTAATTAAACAATTTTCATAAAGATATACATCGATTCAAACATTAAAAATGTACCAAATCGGTCATATAGTGTTGGGAGGTATCCTGACCGATAATGGAGACGGGTTCGAGTTGAGAGCTCCCGTACAACCAACTACATAGAAAAGAAAAAATATCATTCAAATGATCGTCAATTTCTCGATATGTTAAAATGACGGCCTAACAGTCGTCATCTTTATTTACGGGTTGGACGACACTAATAGTCGTCAACATTAATTTTGCGAGAACAACGACCCATTCCTCGACAAATGACGACCCTCTTTATACACGGAGCGACTCTACATTCCCAAATATAAACCATGCTTTTGCCAGTTTTCACCTTGGGTCGTTCTTATTTATATATCTAGCTTGACGACTCTAAACGAACTTATTGCGGACTTTGAAAATCAACGGTAACTTTGACTAGTAGGAGCGATTATTGCGAAGTAACCTTTTTTTTTTTTAAAAAAACACTAGCCGTTGGGTACATTTTTGCTATAAATAGAGACCTATCTCTTCCAAACTTATTCACCCATCACTTTCAATCTTCCTAAATCAGTCACCCATCACTTTCAAACACTAAAAATGGCTCCAACTCCGTTCAATAATCTAGAAGATGTTGCTATTTCGTGAGCACACACCACTCTCACAAAGCACTCCCCGTTGAGGAAGCGCAATGGGTGACAAATGTGAAGACCCAACAAGAGGGCCTTACCTTTGGGCATGATCAAAACACCAATGCTTGGTGGAAACGGGTGTTTAAGGTATTCAAAGCACTAAGCGGAAATCGTTATAGGAGGACGCTCCCATAAATAAGGGAAACGTACGCATATTTATACAATGAATGCGTCTTTGCTAAGAAACGAATTGAAAGCTCGTAAGGACGCTATGCCGAACGAACCTCGAATGAGTAGAGTAAGTTTGTGAATCAATAGGCCTTTCATCAAAAATTATTTATTTCGTTATCATTATTCAACAACGCTAACTTATTTAAAAAATTATTTTTCCAGTATACTTTGGGTCGGAGCCAATACAAATTAAAGTACGGCCATGAGTTTTTGCACGAGGACTGCTACACTCTATTGGAGGAAGTTGAATGGCAATTCGCCCAATATAATTAAACTCGTATATATTTTCTAGCGCAAGGTATTGAACAATTTTATGTGTTTTCCTTCTATTTTATTTCAACTACATGTATGTTTTTTCGGATTCAATAAAACGCATGACTTCAAATATTGGTGCAATAACTATAGTTCAAAAAGGGTCATCATGATTCGTAAAAACAAAAGTGACGTCTCTAAAGATTGTTTGAAATTGTTGGCATGAGTCGTCATTTTTGGAGAAAATCATATTAATGACTCTAAAAGTCACTTGACACAGAGACTCTTTGATGGTAGAGTCGTCAAGCAGTAAAGAAAACACATAGACGACTCTTTTGATCATCAAGAGAAGTCACTTGGTTAATATATATAATGATGATCCTTAAAACATTTAATGTGAATTTTGAATTCACCAAATGTGGTTGAGTCGGAAACATGATTAAAAATTCAAAAAAAGTGATTTGTTGGGTCCTTAATCTCATAAATAGAGACCCATATCTCACCCATTCATCACCCAAACCATAATTCTCAACCTTCACATTCATTCTCATTCATTTATCATCCAAGAGGAAAAAGAAGAGGAAACACCATGACTAGTACTTACACTTCGGAAGAGAATTGCGCTACTGTGAGAGCTTGGAAAACAGTGAAAAACCACTTTGAAGATCTAGGAAAATACATTGATCAAACATCGGATGCTTGGTGGAAGCGTGTATTCATCGTTTTTGTGGCGTTAGACGGAAATTGCAACTCAAGGTCTTTGAAACTCGTCAAGGAACTGTTCAAGGAGATATTCTTCGAGTGTGAAGTTTTCAAAAGAGAAATCAAGGCCGCAAGGGAAGTCATGCCCAATATGTTGGGTGCTATAAGAGTAAGTATTTAAACAAGAGGTAAAACTTATCAAAAGATTTCAACAATATTATCTGAGTATGTTTGCGTTTTCAGTTGAGGAAGGCGTATGGCTATTACGAGGAGCTTCGTGAGTTCGACGATTGCTACTTTATCTTGGAAGGCACCATGTATAATTACGCCATTTATGATTAAGTGTATAAGTGCACCGTTATTATCTATTGTATTTCATTTCCTTGATGTATCGCTATGAAAGATGTATGCCTTTTACGATTCAATGAAATGATTCTATGAAATCAAAAGTTATGATAATCCAAAGACAAGGGTCGTTAGTATATTAAATTAAACACCTTAACGACTCTACATAAAATTTGAAATGGCGGGATAGGGTCGTCATCTTCTACGAATACATATATGACGACTCTAAGTGTTTTATTTATCGAGAGTTTTAGTTTTAGAGTCGTTTCGTCTCTAAAAAAAAAAATTAACGACCCTTTTGACCTAGCATAAAGAGTCGTCGGTGTTTATCAAACCAACCTAACGATTTTTCATAACACGGAAAAGTTGCGGAGTTTAAGTCGTCATCGGTAGTTTCAATTCACTGACGACTTTGAATAGTCGTTCTTGAATCCAAACCCCACTATAACGACTCTCACACGACTAGTTCCATAGTGACCATCAATCGACCCCTTGGAGCACCATTCGGACAATTTCAAGAGTATATGAGGTTTACTCGATTGTTTTGAGGTGCGGGTTCTTCATTTGGAGTATCGGTTCCTTCATTTTGAGCTTGATGGGATCTTCATTTTCACCATTATTCATGGCTTCCTCCATTAACATCTCTTCATCAAACATCCAGGATTATTAGAGACAATCTCACCATCAATACAATCATGGTTATTGTTTGAACCTTCACCAACCTCATTCCCTCCACTTGAATCACTCATTTCTAAAAACCCTAGTTTTTCCTCTCAAAACTACTCTTCTTCTTCTCAAAAAAAAAAAAAACCCAAAACTAAAATTTCCCCAAATTTTAATCCCAAAACCTGATTTTTATCTAAACTAAATTATCACACTAATCAACTTAATTAAATCTTAATACTAATCACTCAGGGGCATTTTAGCCATTTAGAAAATATTTTTATAAGGGGTGACCCAAATTAGGATTGGGTGACCTTTCTCTAGTGCTTGGCCCCAATTAAAATGTTTGGCCCCAAATCAAATTAGGTTTTGTATGTCAGGATTGTTTGGCTTGTTCGGATCTCGAAATTGCATGGATTAAAAGACATACTAAGGAGCTAAAAAAATAGCCGAAAGACACCTCTCCATCATTGGGGTTATGCCTGCAATCTGTTTGATAGAAATGCAAAGATGAAGGTGGTTTAGCTCGGTATGGAGTTCCGTCTCAATTCGTCACCGACTCAGCATGACTCTAAGATTTAAGGGCTTAAATGTCTTTTACTAGGACATGATATCTACCACCTATACACTAACGGCCGTTAGCCGTTTTTCAACAAAAAAGAAAGATGGAAAAGGTCAATTCATGGGCATTAAATTAATAATAAAAAAAAACGTGGTCATTTTCTTAAATACATTTCTCCACATGGGCATTTTATTAGTTTCCCCTTAAAAATATCTCCACGTTTATGGTGCTATTTTTCCTTTTCTTTACTTTCATTCGACATCTCAAATTCACATTTACGGTGCTATGCCTTTACATTTTTTTCCCTTTCTGATAACCAGAATTTTTGCTCCTTCACTTTCTTTGTCACTTCCTAAAACCAGCCCAACCTGCTTAAGGGACGGAAATTAAATAGATTGATGTGGTACAACCCCTTTTACTATTTCCTATTGGTTGAAACCTAGAAATAATACTCTCTCCGTTTCTAAAAGATAGGCAGGTTTGTGTGTAAATATATACAAGCAGTACTACATTCTACTCCCTCGGTCTCTAAAAAGATAGGCGGGTTTGTGTGTAAATTTACACACAAACCCCGCCTCTTTAGAGACCTGAAAGTAGAATGTAGTACAGTTGTATATCTTTATAACCATATACGTATAGTGTAACATGTTCGACTATAACCATATACGTATAAGCGTAACATGTTCGACTATAACATGTTCGACTATAACCATATACGTAACATGTTCGATTAATGGGGGAAGGGAGTGGGGGAAGCAAGTGAGGGAAGTGTAGCGCTTTCGTTTATAACCATATACGTATAAGCGTAACATGTTCGACTATAAGTTTCCACACGTCACTATTTAACTAATAAACAAAAATTCGGCCTATAAATCGAAGCCTTTGTTACACGATTCTCTTCACCAAATAGTCCTTTGCTTCTCCAAACTAGCCTAATTCAGTCCTCATTTAAGTACCACCCATTATCCTTCTCTTGTTCATCTACATCATTAGCCGCTAAATTTGATGGATTTGAAGATTTTCAACCACCAGCACTCTCACCACCAATTAGCAAGTATTGTAAGCTTACTAGCTTTGCTATCCTTCTTCTATTATCTATGGGTCATTGCTATAAGGCCTAGATATATCAAAACCAACAATATTAGTTTTGATAAAGTCAATCTATTACCAGCTTCACTGCCTGAAGTTGCAGGTGCATGGCCCTTAATAGGCCATCTTCCTCAGCTATCAGGATCTGTACCTCTATTCAAAATCCTAGCAGACATGTCTGACAATTATGGACCAATTTTCATGGTCCGGTTCGGTATGTATCCAACCCTAATCGTGAGCAGTTGGGAGATGACTAAAGAATGCTTCACAACCAACGACAGATCTCTGGCTGGCCGTCCATCTGGTGCTGCAAGCAAGTACCTTACTGTCGGGTTGTTTGGTTTTACTTATGGTTCTTACTGGCGAGAGATTCGTAAGATCTCTACCATCCAGCTACTCTCGCATAGGCGTCTTGAGTTGCTCAAACATGTCCCTTACTTGGAGATCAGCAACTATATGAAACAGCTGCACCAACGCTGGATGAAAAGCCAAAACCAAATCAAACGAAATGGTACAACAGAAGGTTGGGTTAAAGTTGACATGACCCAAGTATTCGGAGAGCTAACCTTGAACGTTGTGTTGAAGTTAGTTATAGGGAAGCCACTTTTTGTCAAGAACATTACCGATCATGAAGAGTACACCAATAATGATCATATCAAAGAGGAAGAAGAAGGTCAAAAGCTCCACCAGAGTATCATAGATTTCTTTACACTGGCAGGGGTTTCGGTTGCATCTGATGTTCTTCCATTTCTTGGGTGGCTGGATATAGATGGAAAGAAGAAACAAATGAAGAGGGTAGCCAGCGAGATGGATTTGATTGCCGCAGGATGGCTCGAAGAGCATCGACACAAGAGAAGGCTACAAACAAAAACAGTACAATCCAGGATTGCGGGAGCAGAAAGTAATGATGATGACGCGAGTGACTTCATGGACGTGCTGATATCAATTCTTGACGACGAAAAGGATGATTTGTTCTTCGGTTACAATCGAGACACCGTCATCAAAGCCACTTGTCTGGTATGTAAATTCCTACGTATTGATATGGAAAATCCTTTCCGATAGGATGGCCATGGGGCGGGTATGCCAATCCCAGTCACTGCTCCACTCGTAAAAAAAATACCCATACCCGCCCCGTTACCCACATGAATTGGGACGGGGCGGGTATGGGGAATACCCGTACGGGGCGGGTTTCCCATGGGTTACCCTCAACACGGTGTTAATATTTAAATTTATTTATAATCAAAATTTAAATATGAATCAAACAAAAATAATAACATAAGAATAATGCATTCTAATATTTTAAATTTAGAAATTCATCTCAAAGTGAACAAAACAATCTTTAAATGACTTATTAGTTTTTCTACATTTTCCTTTCTCATTCTATCTTCATCCATGCTAACCATTTCATTATTTGTATCATTTTCACTATTTTAACTTTTAGAGAATGTGTCAGATCACAACAAAGAAGCGAAAGTGATGAATATACAAGAACGATCAAGAATATAATAAATGAAAGAAAGACTAAGTGGTAGAAGTATAAAAATTCGATACAAATTCTTGCACAAAAGTCAAAACCTTTATAATATAAAATCTACGGGGCGGGTATGGAGCGGGGACCTTGAATCCCGTCCCCACCCCATCCCCGTAGCTTAGGTTTCGGGTATTACCCATACCCAACCACATCCCTATTTGTGCGGGTAAGACCCTACCCAAACGGGACGGGTACCCACGGGGATGGGTACCCTACCTAAACGGGGCGGGTACCCACGGGGATGGGTTTGGGTGGGGCAAATGGCCATCCTACTTTCCGATTTTCTCACTAGCATTAGATGGTAGACCACACTCACGTATTAGTATATTACACACCGAACCCTGGCTTTGTGCATCGATGGACCTCGTAGCTCAAAAATATTGATACAGACCTTTGAGATTATATTTAAAAATTTACGCGTCAATATCAACTTGATTTCTCAACTCTCTAGGATTTTGACACAATTTCTCAACTCTCTAAGATTATGCACAAGGATGCCTTTTTTCAAGTTTGTTTGATTGGAATTAATATAGGAGCTATAGAGAATCAGATTTAGGGGCTGTGGCCTGTGGATATTAGAGCGGAACTAAACAGACCGAAATAAAGAAGATGATAAAAGTAGGTTTTGTTTACTTGTTAATAAGGTTTATAACTTTTTTAAAGGATTATACTCCCTCCGTTTCTGGAAAATAGATACTTTTACTTTTTTAATTTGACTTATTTTTAGGCTAAAATGAAGAAAAGAAATGAAAGTATCTCTTTTCCATAAACAGAGGGAGTATTTAACTTCAACGCCGGTTGTACTGACTAAAGGAAATGAAAGGGACCGACTGAAATTATAAAAAAAAAAAGTTGAAAAAAAAAACTTCTTGTTATTGCTAAGTACGCTTTTGGGGAGGCTATTTTTTTAATTAATAAATTGTAATTTTTGGAATTTTCCAGAACCTAATCTTAGGGGCATCAGACACCACGTCTATCGCATTGACATGGGTTCTCTCATTGTTGCTCACGCATCCGGATGTCTTAAAAAAAGCACAAAACGAGCTTGACACCTTAGTTGGCAAGGAAAGAAACGTGGAGGGTCGAGACATCAACGACCTCGTCTATCTCCAAGCTATCGTCAAGGAAACACTCCGGTTATACCCTTCTGCCCCACTCTCTGTACTGCATGAAGCTATTGAAGACTGCATTATAGGAGGGTACAAAGTGAGAACAGGCACACGTCTATTGGTCAACTTATGGAAATTGCACCGCGACCCTCGAGTGTGGTCTAACCCATTAGAGTTTAAGCCAGAGAGGTTTCTTCCACTGCTTGATGGTGGTGCAGGTGAAAACACAAACATGGACTTTTCGGGTCAAGATTTTGAGTACCTACCATTTGGATCAGGGCGAAGGATGTGCCCTGGAATCAACTTCGCCTGCCAGACACTTCACATGGTTCTGGCTCGTCTACTTCATGCATTCGATTTCAGCACAGCTGGACTGGCCATAAACATGACGGAAGGTACAGGGTTAAGCATGCCGAAACTAACACCACTTGAAGTTCACCTTCACCCACGCCTCCATTCCTCATTATACTAGAAGCTCTTCATTTTTCTAGAAGCAAAAGGATGTCTTCGGATAGCCTGAAATGCCCAATTCAGCTCCAGAGAAAAGAACTTCTAGAATCTAGACATAGAGAACGGAACGGATTGTATTGCACTATAAGTACTAAATAAAATGTAAAATGTCCTTTGTGCTTGCTCGAGGTGGGAGGACCGGAGCTGTATGGCATGGGACTCTTTCATTGTTTCTGTTTTATTTCCTAGTTACTGTTAATTTCAGTCGTAAAACTAATGAACAACGAGTTCAGATATAACAAAAAAAATTGGAACCAAAATATTCTATTACAGTAAAAACCCCATATATTAATAGACTTGGGACTTCACCAAATTATTAATATATGGAGTTTATTAATATAGGGAGGTATACCAAAAAAAAATTGCTCGACAAGAAGCTTTAAACATGCTTGACAAGTTGGAAATATTTTAGCTTCAACAAGAAGGTGCACATAGTAACGAGGTATTACGCATATGCAAATCAAAAGATGCGATAACAATATAAAAAATTACATCATTTTCTCAAACAACTATAGATACATATTTTTCTTTATCTTAAATTTTGATGTAACAAGATCTATAATTTTCCGATTATGTCTATTATATTAATATATGGAGGTAAATTCCTTATGGTGGGACTAGAAAAATCTATTAATATTAAAATGTGGAGTTTATCACTATTTATAACTAGCCCAAGTTGGGACCATCATTTTTTATTAATATATAGAGTTTATTAATATATGGAGTATCAATATATGGAGTTTTTACTGTAGAAGATTTTCCTTCTATAAATGCAATGGTGAAAGTTGGATTCCTTGGTTCGGATCCTAGTTACTAGTATATTCGCCAATTATACACAACATAATATTTAGTTTTGCAAATTCTCATCCTAAGACGAATTCTATGCGTATTTACGAGTTACAACTATACAATCTATTTCTTCCTTTATCACGTTATCGTCAAATTATTATTCTCTATCATATTTTTGACTTTTAAAATACGTACACCAATCTTAGCCTTATACCACTAATTTGCTGAGTCTATTGCATATAGTTCATTTAAATCATAAATCATAGTTTCTAAGACGAGATTATGTTAAGAATAATTTTTTGAAAGGTTAATGTATGCCGAAATTTGTTGCGGAATTCATACCTTTAAAACAAATTATGTATACCAAGTTGAATTATCCCCGAATCACAAACAGATGACTGAATAATATATAATGGACCGGATTTACATTCTGCCAAAATGAATAATACTTGGATGTTACCTTTCTCGAACCTTCCCCGTATCATAACTAGGGTTTGGATATACAAGGTGAAAATGGGAGGGTGCAAGTACACCATCAATTTTTTCGTTTGAGAACCTGTATGAACAAACTTGTTGCAACCAGTATATATGAACTAACAAAAGAAATCGTCGTACTTGATTTTGTAAACAAGTTACCTCGATCTCAAAAGATCAATATACAATAATCAACCTACTATGTAGCCGAACTACACGAACCGACTTCCAACAAGAACAAGTCGTCCAATCTATATTTCAAAACATGAATTCGCAAGGACGAGTCTATACAATTTTGAACTTAAAAACTATCAAGGTTGTTTAACGTACTACTTGTCATATTTCTATTATAAAGATAAATAATATAATGAGAAAAATAAATAGCACAAGACACTAGTTAACGAGAGAAAAATGCAATGTGGAGAAAAACCTCGAGACTTAGTCCAGTTTGAACACCGTGTTTTATTAAGCCGCTACAAACACGTACTGGTTTATTATCAGACTTCATACTAGAATGTAGTTGAGACCGAATCGATCTCCGAGCAATTTATATTCAGTTGTGCTCCTTACGCGTTTATATCTAAAGTGATCTTACGCACTTGATTCCCCTAGATGACGTCCTTCATAGCCTATAAGTTATTTTAGCCTAAGCAAAGACTTTTAGCTAATCTTCCTCTAATATATACCCTATTGATTTACTTAAGAAAAAATATATAATCAAGGTAATGAAAATCTGTTTGGTTATGAGGATTTTACAAAGTAAAGAAGATATAAATCAAACCTCAACAATTAGGATAGCTTACTGTTTTTAAAATGTTAAAGAGATTCCTAATTGATTTCTACCTCACACGATCAATCTAACAGATATGATACTTGTGGAATTACAAAATTTGAGACGAAGAATACTTTGTAATTTCTATGAATCTTATTAGTTGATCGATAATTCTTGAAGAACCGTATAACGAATGGCGAGACATTAGAATATATAAGAATTACGATGATCAAGAGAAGAATCGGATATTAAGAATTATCATGTAAAAGATAGTCTAACTTGGCTTCACAAATCCTTAAATGAATACTTTAAAAGTCGTAACCTAGCACAATTTCACGAAAAAACCTAAGTATTTAAAGGTATACTCTAGCAAAAACTAGGACACCAAGTGTCATGATTAAGATTCTATTTTGCATAGAGTCATCTATTTGTAATATAAACAAGGCTAGGTTGCTTAAAATCAAAACTGAGTCCATGTTTACCAATTATTTGACACCAAGTAAGCTCAAATTTTCATATATATTGATTATGCCAACAAGATTACAAAGAAGAATGTGCATACGCATATCAAATAAGCTAAGTGCATCAAATGGTTAGCTCAAGAATAATGGTCGAGTTGTATGTGAACCATCAAGCATTCTTGGAGTTCAGTACCTCTCAACGACTAAAACAGTTCGTGAACCGTACAAACATTTTATAAACAATTTTTTGTCTACGAGTCAAAAACTTTTTATATCTCTATAAGTTCGTGAACTATTCAAATCATTCATGTACTCAAGTTACAAAAAGTTCCCGGGAACTTCTTAAAATCAACTAGTTCTCATACTAACCAATTGTTCCGTGTATTCGAGGATTAAAAAGTATCCATGAACATATCAAAGCCAACTAGGTCGTGGCTGTCATCTTGTGTACGAGAATTAGTTAGAGAATAATTTATCAAGTACGTATATATAATTATTTATAAGTTTCAACTTCGTGTACTGACCAAATCAATTCGTGAACATAAAAACTAACTTGACGAATTATATTAGTTTGTACATAATTACGGTATATATGTTGAACAATAAATTGCTCTCAACTTATTATGTGACGTTCCTAATTGCTTATGATTCGAGATTTATCATGTTTAGTTTAAACTTGAGATTTCTTTTTTGCCATATTTATCATAATAATAATGTCATACGATATTGTCTCAGTAGATTTGATGGTAGGTAATATAAGTAAACAGGATAGTCAGTCTTCACATATCTTTGTTGATGAAGTTCTCATTGATATCTTATTTGTCATTTAGTCTTTAATCTTCACGGTCGATTGGTGAATTCTGATACTCAACTACCATGCTTTATTCCCAGTCCGAGACTTGCCTTGTTAGATTATAAATCAAGATATAGTTTTGACCAACTAAATTTTATAACAAGCTTGACATACCAAAACCTGTGAGTTTGGCCAAGCTCTAGCAATCTCCCTTTTTGTAAAATTTAGTAAGAAAACTATTAATCACATATGAATTAAAAAATAAATAAACTTTCTGCTCATTCCCTATAATGCTTCTTGATTTATTGAATCTTCAACGCTTTTGAGTTCTTCGTTCTTCAACCACTTCTATGGTTCTACAAGTGTTTGTCCTGCACCTTTTTTTTGAAGACTCGTAGCTTGATACAACTTATGAGAAAACTCAAGTTAGAGAATTTAGTATGAATAATTAATATACTCAATGGTTTTTATATCAGTGCGCAGTATTTTTACCTTCTTCAAAGTCCATTTTACCAAAACTTTAAAGAAGCACTACGGTGATGTTTTCTCCCTTTGTAATACTCGCACTTTCTGCATGATGCATGCTCAAAGATAAGTCATTGATCGAGATGAAGCTTCATCTCAAGATTGTGTTGCTTGTTTAGGCATGTTGGCCCATAACAAAAGTCGCACCACCATGGTGCATCACGCTAGAGGGAGGCTGGCCAAGAGCGATATTGTACTACTATGGTGTAATACTCAAGTCGGGCATCAGGACAAAACCAGTTATGCACCACTATGGTTCAATATAAGAAACTCGTTGTTGCGAAAGCATGTGAACTTCGTACATGTCCATCCTCCCCTCTTTTTCAACTTGTAAAAATGTTAGTAAGATATATAATGAAAGCATGTTGGTTGAAGGTGCATTAAGCAAAAATGCATACTTAAGTTATAAAAGCTTGGTCGGTAAAGCATATATGATATAAAAGGATCATTATTCCACGTTGCTTACTCGACATATCTTCATGATGAGTAGGAATCATTGTTTTGGCGTTGTTAAACCAAGAATTCACCATCTTGATGCATTCATGAGGAAAGGCGATGATGCAAACTTTTGCGCGTTATTCTCGACATATCTATACAAATTATGCATTGCTTGGCTTTGGCCTCGAAACACGATTTTTCTTTGATTTTTAGTTCTAACATGGATGAAATACGGTGTGTACATGCTTGATTTCACAATGATTTGTAGTATTATTGGTCCAACATCTTGTTACTCATATCATCTATATTGGAGGTGATTGTGATATTATGGTAACTAATATTATTTGGCTTGCCAATGCGATGCAAGAGATCTGATTGTTGCCATAAATTGATTAGGTAAGTTGTATTCCATTCTGTGGATGATCATACTTCCTATAAAGCCATTAGACGAAGGCATGCACCAATTGCAGATTGGTGCATGACCAAGAAATAAAGCTAATTATTATGCAAGCTAGGGGAGCTTATATAATCCACTTGCATCACAGGGATGATGCAAGTCAATAATGGAATGAGTCTTGATGATGTACCCTTAGCACAATCAAGATTAGTGTATGCTTTTAGTTTAATGCCTAAGTGAACTAGGAAAGCTAGAAATACGCTTGCAATGGCCTATGTGCAAGTATTGGGCATCTGTTATGCCTGGACATGACTCGAAAACCAGTGATGCATGCAACAACGAATTGGTGTAATCATTTATGTTGTTCTATACTTCGCAGAACAAGATTTAGTACAAGACAATGCGGACCATGTTGAGATTATTAGTCGCACATTTCATTAAGACATATATAGGGAGGGGTAGTTGGTTGAAGGTGCATATGCGGACCATGCACCAATTAAGCTTCATATCTTAGCCGGAAGAGTATAAATGATGCCTAAGGCTCATTTGTAGTTGCGTAGCCTTTCGAAGAGGGAATTTGGTGCTTAGGCATCACTATGCCATGTCACGGACCCGATGTGCATAATCATTGTGCATCTTGGCGGAATAGCCTATACAGACCATGCCATTACCATTATTGCTAGGCCACAATCTTGCAATTGAGTTGGATTAAATTTATGTCCCTTTGAGGATGAAATACGGTCTGTGCTTGATCCCTTTAGAGTAGGGAAGGATACGTATGCAGGCATAATGAGTTGCAGCATTGTCGGTCGAGCACTTTGGCCCCTCATATCATTTAAGCTCGGTGGCTCGATGCAAGAGATGATTGTGCCCAGACTTGATGAGGCAAGTTGCATGCCAGCCAGTGGATGTTCATACTTCATATCAAGCCATTCGACTTAGGCATGTACCAATGACGCATTGGGCATGGCCTCGGAGGTAAGCTACTTCGATATGCAAGTTAGTGGAACTTGCATAAGCCTAAGGAGAGTACGGCATGAACCTGATTGATGCACCATTGGAACGAGCAAGACAAGTGCATGCTCTCAGCAATGACGGAGCTTAGTGAAGAGGAAGTGCGACGGTTGCTCGGCTAGATAGGAAATACCTATGTTGAGGCAAAGCCGCAAAGCATGCGATATGCATTGGCCTTGGCCCTATGGCCTTATAACCTTTTGCGGACAATGGTAAGTTTGGAACGGTGTGGAAGCTAAATTAGCTGCATCACACTCCACGAGCATGCTTGCAAAGGCGAATGAACGTGAATTTGCCTATTGTAAGTCCCGTATCGTAGCATCATCAAGGCGCATCGGGGAAGTTATGGTATGCATGTAATTTCCGGTCCGTCACATGGTACGTCTAAAGCTACACTTTATCTTCTTTCATCAGTTAAGTGTTGGTCCTTTTATATGCTATTATTATATGAAGTGACCCATTATTTACTTTTTTTTTTCCTTTTTCTTTTTATGTATAAAAAAAAGATAAAGTATAGCTTTGTTGGACTCGGTGCACTTGCTGATATTAGTTGTTGCTTTTGGATTGTTACTTGATTGCTTCTGATCGCCTATTTTTGAGCAAAATCAAAGATGACGATTTTAAGATGTACAAAGTACAATATGAATGGTGAAAGAGTGGAAAATATTAAACCAACTTTATGAAATGGGGGATAAGTTTTAGTTTATTTAGGTCAAAGGCAATATGATAAATTACCATATTTTACCACCTCTTAGAGCATCTCCTATAGGTAGTCTCCAAAGTGAGACTAACTCACCCATATGGAAGACTACTCACCCATATGAACGAGTCTAGCCACTATGGGCAAAAACAAAGTAGGATTGAACGGGGGACTGTCCCCCGTAAGAAATTTTTTTTGAAAACCTTACGGGAGACAGTCTCCCGTAAGGTTTTAAAAGAAAATAAAAACGGGAGACCGTCTCCCGTTTGTTTTGTAAATCCACAAAACATCCAGGAGACGAGTTTTCTCCCATTTTTCTTCTTCTTCACTTCCATTTTTCTTCCTCCTTCTTCTCCATTACTAAACTTACCCTAAAACTTACATAAATCAAGCTAAATTCGTAGAGAAGTATGATTAACGAATCGGGTGAGTTACTAACCCTTAATTTTAGTGTTTTTTCCTTTCAATTTCAATATATATTGAGTTTTTGATAAGATGCTAATTTGTTTTTTTTCAATTCCTCTAATTCAAGGTTTGGAGCAAATTGAGAGCAAATTCGTCTAATTGAAGGTATGTACAATGAACCCAATTCATTTTTTTTGAATGTTATTGATTTATGATATTTAGTTTAATTTTAATAGACAATTCATGGTATGTGTTTTAGGGTTCCTATAGAAACAATGGATTATACTAGTGTGTCATCTAGAAGTGAAGAAAATCATGTTTGCAACACACTTAACATGGAAGATGATGAACCTTGGATGTATTTTAGGGGTGGTTGGAGTAATATGAATAACATGTATGAAATTGTATGCCAAAATGATAGATGTAAATCGTTTATAGACAATTGTGGATTGGGACGGTTACTAGAGATTAATGTTTCGAAAGATGATCAACAACTCACACACGCAATTGTTGAGCGCTTTTGGAAATCCACAAACACGTTTCATTTTCCTACATTTGAAATAGGACTCACACCCAATGACTTCACTTGGTTGACGGGTATAGAAGTAGGAAACGGAGTTAGTCTACAATATATTAATTGGTGTGTGAAGGATAATAGGGAACTTTGTGTGGAGTATGTGGAAAACCTTTTGCCAAATTTAGTTCAACTTATTTTCGAAAAAGAAAGGGAAAAGAAAGCCGCGGAAAGGAGGAAAGCACTAGAAGGAATTGATGAAACTCAAGAACCGAGTGATAATGAAGAAGAAATTGGTGAGAATGGGGAAAGGATAACTCATGGTCTTGATGTATTCTCATATTTGAAGAAGAGAAGTGGTGGTATCAAATGTGTAGACTTGTGTGATTGGTTGAGAACATTTCAAGGAAAGGGTGGAGTCGCTATGGAACCATATTGGGATGAAATTGTTCGGGTTTTTCTTTTATGGATGATTGGTCAAGTGCTTATGCCTAATAGTGTATCTACCACAAAGGTAGGATGGTTATGTAACTTTGAGAACTTAGAAAACACAATTAGGTTTGATTGGGGATCTCCCACATTGGCTTGTCTTTATAAATCTTTGGGCGAGTTAGTAGCAAATTGAAGTCTTTCAACGGCATGTGGATGATCTTAGAGGTATGTACATATGGCTCATTTTACATCTTAAACCAATTTAATGTTTATATTTCCTTAAATGTTATATATTGATTTTTCGTTTCATATTTTTTTTTTGTAGTATTGGTTTTACTATTATTTCCACACTTTGGCTCCCCAAATTGAAGGAAATCCACCGGTTTGGAATGATTTATGGCCAAAAATCAAGGTGTTTAACAAGGGAAACAAGTCGGAGGTTCAAAGGGATATGGGAAGACACTCAATTTCTATTGCTCGTAAGCAATTGGAGAATAGGTCAATGAATGGAACAACATGGCAGCCATGGCTTGGAAGTGAGCATGCTAATAATGAAGTCCTAAGATATTCAAAGAGGTTGTCAAAGAAACGATGTGTATTCTTGGATATTGAAGATGATAAAGGCTATAGGTACTTGGGAGAGAGATGTTTGCTTCAAGTAACCGGGGTATTAGGTATTCCACCTTACCCACCTCCACAAAAAGAAATGGTACGAATGAATCGCAAGTATCGTGAGAAGTGCAAAGGTACGAGGACTTCTAGACTACCCAATACGATTGCAACTATTGAGGAGTATGAAAAATGTTGGTCTAAAGTTTCAGTTGGTGCATGCTTTGCAAAGGAGGAGCCAATATTTCTTCGAGGACGGAATCGTGACAACATTTCCTCATCATCTCAAGCTCAATTTCATGTTCCATACCCTCCTCATATGCAAACAAGTTCATACGTGTATGAAAATGTAAGAGCTCAAAAGGAAAATGAGAATGTAGAGCTTGAGTACCTTAGAAGTCGGGTTCAGATCCTTGAAAGAGAGAATGAGTTGCTTCGAAGTGAGAATGAAATTCTACGAACCTCCTTCTGATCACAAGACTGTTATGCTCCAATTGTTGGGTGCTCCTCCGATCAAGTTTATCCAGATATTGTGAATGAAACTCAAGTTCCCGGGTCTTCCAATCAAGTTTTTCCGGATATTGTTCTTGATACTCAAGTTCCTCCTCAACAATCAACTAAGCTGGAGTGGACCCGGTGGTTTACGGACCCTCGAAGTAGTGAATGAAAGTTATTTTGTAGACTTGGTTGTTTTAAAAATGAATGTTATTTTGGTTACATTCTTGTTTTAAAGATGAATGTTATTTTGGTTACATTCTTGTTTAAAAATGAATGTATTTTTTTGGCTTAAGTAATATGTTATATTTTGTATATCGACATTATTTGGTGATCCTAATTGGTTTTAAATTCTTTTGTAGGTACAATGAGTGACACGGAATCGGATGACAATGTCATTTCTAGGCAGGAGTAGAGACGAACTAATGGGGCAATGGTGGTGAGGACGTTAATGTTGCAACAATCAATTGCTCTCATGACTCAACAACCCGAACCTACTGAGGTAAAAACAAGGCGTTCTCGCTATTATGAATAGGGTTCTTCACGATGCTATTATGATGCGTGATTATTTTTCTTGGTGGTAAACTTACTTATTCGGAAAAGAATTTTCATGACCGTTTACGTATGAGAAGAGAATTGTTTCTTAAGATTAAAGATGATTTGTGTGAAATGGACACACAGTGGCCTCGGGAATAGATGCACTAGGTATTCCAGGACATTCTCCACATATGAAAACTCTTGCTTGTCTTGGGTTACTTGCTACGGAGACGGTCGGCCGACTCCATAGATGATTATGTGAGAATGGGTAAAACAACCCTATATATGTACTTGAAGAGATTTGTTAGGAACATAGTTAGGCGTTATAGTGGGAGTACTTGCGCACTCCAAACCAAGATGACACTAATCGCATTTTAGGCGAGAATAAAGCAAGGGTTTTAGGGTATGCTTGGGAGTGTGGATTGCATGCATTGGCCTTGGAAGAACTGTCCTTCGTCTTGGGCAGGATATTATGCATCTTATAAAGGTGAACCGACGATAGTGTTAGAGGGGGTTCACTAGTGGAAAACAGAAGTTCCGCGACCGTCAGGACAAGTCATATATACGAGTTATACGACTATTTCTAACCGTCTCTGTTGGGGTCTCTGATAAAGCGTAGCTGTTTTGTACGACCCTTAGTCGTGGGTCTCAGATTTAAATTATAATATAAAAAAAAATATAGATTCAGATTTGCTGAAATGCCTGAATGGCTAAATCTGAAATAATCTGACTGCATCAAATGAAACTCAAATTTAAGTCGAATGAAACTCAAATTCAATTCAAGTCAAATCAAATGGAATTCAAATTAAAGCCAAATGACACCCAAACTCAAACTGAAATGAAACTTCAAATTTAACTCAAATTTAAACTTAAACTGAGAATTCATTCATTTTATCCATTAAGTTTAAAATTACACAACAAAGAATGAAATTCTGAATTCTAAACAACAAAATGATGAACTAATAGACATTTGATTAAACAGAAAATTGGAGATCTCAAGCTTTTGCACATAAAACTAGCAGTTCATTGTTTAAAGATACTTGTATACGAGAAATACACTAAGATAAGTCAATAACCAAAATGCAATGCGGTATCAATTTTAAAAAGTAACATGTAGGCTGGTGGGAAGTTATGTGAATGGTTTAAAAGCATGAACTTTATAGACTAGAGCAAAGCATTTGTATACCGGTCTTTTCTCTGCATGACGAGCTATCTTGGCTGCTAATTGACTTTCTTGATGAAGCCGCCTCACAAACCAAAGATCGGCGTGCTACTTTATCTACTTGCTTCAAATCTAAACCACCTAAAACAGAAACAACAATGATAGCGAGTCAGTCCATATTCCTGTCATAAACACACACAGGAAAACCACCGAGCACCAACACCAACAAAAGCAGAGGAAAAAGCACTAACGGCTCTACGACAAACTGCATTAGCATTTAACGTACAAAAAACCTATAGGTACCTATTACTTAAAATTGCTGACATGGATTCATGTACGATGTATCTCGCTGCTAACTCATTAAAGATTAAACTATGATGAGTAAAAAATGGAGATTACAAGTGGTCCATTTCTATCTGAGTAAGAAATGGAGACCTATAATTCTTCTTCACATCTGCCGACATCAGTATTTGTTCATACAATGAAACCAACATGATTCGAGTACAGGAGTATTTGGTTGCCATATCTTATGATGAAGATAATCAAACAACGATTACAAAACTTAAAATCTAGTGACCCAAATTGAACATGTCCATTGAAATATTCTACAAGGTATGAATACTTCCATATTAACAGTTTTCAATACAATGCAATATGTTGGTAATTTTCCCCAACACAATAACAAAAACTAAAAGAGTTTGAAGCTAAACATTCACTTGCCTTTCTTTGGGAACCTAGGTGTCATCAGAAGTGCAACACACTCTAATAAAACCCCAAATGATATAACCACAAAGCGGAAAAAACCAACGATCAATACAATGGATGATTAGAAAATCATAGTGCACTGGAAGAGCAACAAATGATTCGCATAACTAAAAAATGATCATAAATGCAAATAACATGAACATGAAACAAAATAATGAACTTACACTAACAGATGCAAGTATTTCAGACCTAGTAAAAGAGCCCTCCCCATCTTGTATCAATCCCACATTTTCTATATTATTTATTATAAATCAAAAGGAGGGTTAACAGTACATAACACCCAGAAGGGTATGTCTTGGACCAGATGATGATTTTGGAGCCTACGAAGATAAAAATCTTCCATTAAAACCAAAATCCAAATAAGCATCAAATATGAATATATCAATTCACTAGAAAGGGACTGTTGATTCTTACAAAGGCACCACCAAGCTTGTCAAGCATACCTTTGCTTAAGCGCATTGATCCTCTTCAAATGCTTCTTCACCCTCTTTTTGTTTCCATACCAAAATTAGTACACATGAAAGAAATAAAGGATAATTTTTTTTTACATATTCAACAATGAACAATAGACATGGGAAAAACAACATCCACTACTACAGACTATGTATCAATCAGTTAAACTATCTCCTCCTTTTTCAATTACCTAAGTTTGAAACACGAGTCACGAGATTTCTAGTGTGACATGATACATCACTTTAAGATTTCTAGTCTTTGACAATTAGTACCATTTGTTGTGCATCCCTTGTAACTAAAATCCCTACCGGGATCTTGTCCCACACTGCAATACCAAACAAGGAGCATTCAGAAGAGAACAATGTGCACATCAGCATAACAAACTAAGTTTATTTATCACTTTAAGAGAAATGTCTCAAGGTAAGGTAAGGAATAACAGCTTCTCCAAACCTTCGTAGACAACACACAGCCATTTGATCGGGTTAGCGACAATTGTCTCTTCCTTGTTTGGGAGGTGAAGTCTGCAATACAAATAATTAGATTCCACATCATGAAACTGGCATGCCCTTAACTGGTCCACTCAATTATGTTTAAAGACTAAATTCCATTCATGGGTAGAGATATCCCTGGCAAAGAAAACCAAACAAAGATTTTAACAAAACTCTATTTTCTAAAATAATATAAACTAACCATTAAGCTTATCAATAGCTTCACGAGATTCATATGGATATTTATATCGGAAGAAGGAAATGAACACGAATTTCGATCGTAATTCAATATGATAACATCCAATTCCAATATTTTTAGTGCTTAAAAAGACTAGCAAACAAATCACTGAGGCCCACTGAGTCTAGTTAATCATCTCTTTGGGATATGAGATTGTAATGATTAAAGGGGAGAGCAAATAAAATCGAATCAAATAAGCTGAACTTACCCATATCTAACCCAGTTGGAGATTCAAGGACTCTCGGGGTATTCCTCTATAATTTTAGTTCTTTCCCCTGTTTCATATTTGACTTAATCACGTCCGAGTACTAGCCCCATACTACAACAAGTCGCCTCCACTAATCGATTACCCGACCTACTACTACAAATCACCACCACCACCCCCACTTTAGTATACCCATTCTAGATACAACAAATCACTAGCACCAGCATTTCCATTACCTCTAAAGAACAATCAAAAATAATTCACAAAACACCATCTCCATTACCTTTCATGAGTTGGCAAATACTTGGCCCCCCAATTCCGATTCACTAGTCACCATATCCAAAGTTGTCCTAGTTCCCAACAAATTAAGTTCAACTTGGTAAATATCAATTAAACTGGTTAGCTAGGGAGCCCCTTTAACTTTTACCGAGGAGTTAATTTTTCTCTACTTGCAGAGTTGCTGCTGGTAAACCCAATTACTCAAACATTCCACCTTTCCTGAGCTATCATTCCATTATCATGCATAGGTACGTAATCCTAATTACACCAACCAACAAAACAATGTAATTAGGTTTGGCTCTAACCAAACTAGTTTTTATCACAAAAACAAATAAAAAGAAAGTAAAAAAAAAAAAACCTCAAGTTTGAGCATTAAATCATGGGCATTAGGAGCTGATACGATGATGCTACATTGAGATGGTTTAATGAAGCCGTCGTCCACGGCCTTATCTATAAATGTGAGTAGGTAATTGTAGTAGCCATCAACGTTTAGCAATCCCACCTGCAAGTGGATATATTGATTAAATGGAATTAAGTGTTGCCTGTTGGTACTTGGTACGGTATTTACGAAAGAAGGAAAGAGTACTACAACTCTGTTGCCTATTCTCTTGCTCCAACGGGTAAAATCTATAAAGACTTCAATGTTTAAAGGTCATCTGACTCATTTCTTGTTTGGTTTCCGCCAACCGTCAAGGTTGACTTCATGGGGAGTTTACTTAAAAAAAAAAAAGGAAAAAAGAATGCACGAGTTCGAAAAATGACATCTCAATGACAGAAGCTAGATTTTTTTTAGATAGAATTACTCACAGGTTTATCATGTATACCAAGGCTGCGACAGGTGATAACCTCCGGTAACTCTTCTAAGGTTCCATACCCACCTATTAAGTAAAACATACGAGTCGATTCTGATAATAATTTTATTACTTGTCAAATGTATAGTCAATCAAATAATAAGAACCTGGTAGGGCAATGAAGCGATCGAGTGACAAGCCATTTCAGCTTTTCTTTGGTGCATATCTGCTACTTCCCTTGCTTCTCCAACTTTCTCCCCAATTATCTGCTCATTATGGTATTTTACATGTCACCTTAAGCAATTAATTACGATCAATGATCATCTGTTAACTTAAACATAACTAATTGTTTAAGTAAATTAGTAATTAGTAAATACCTCTTTGCACATAAGAGTCTTTGGAATAATCCTACATCAAAATTTTGATAAGAAAAACTGAACTCAGAATCATACAAATCAAAATGGAGAAAAAGGAATTTAAAAAAAAAAAAAAAAAAGATTTAAACTCTCTTTCCATTACCCTAGGACATGTCCACCACCATGATGAACAACTTGAGAAACCAAACCCATTAATTAACCCATTACTTCCACCTCCATAAACAATATCCAATTTCCTGGAAAAGAACAATCAAATCAGTATTAAAGGAAAACTTTGATGACCACATTATTGAACAAATTATAGCAAAACACAAGCCAAGATATTCTAAAACTATATACAGAACTTCTACCAATTTTAAAAAAATTATAAACCCAACATCAGAATCATTAAGAACACCCATACAAATAAGTTGAACAATAAAAATATTTGAACCCATAACTAACAATACCTCTACCATACATACATCATCTAAGCAGAAACCACAAATTTTATAAAAGAAAATCTGGATCTAATAACTTCATTAACAGAAAATTGAATCGAATCGAGTAAAAATGAGGGAAAAATCATACACGATGATTTTTAATCAATTTAAATCAAAATCTACATCTTCAATTGGATTGAAGACTAGACTCCAATCAATCTAAATCTTCAAAGAAACGGCTCAGATTCTCAAACCTTACAAAAGCAACAAGCGTAGCATAATCATTCATACGATTTTATTTAGATAAAGTTAGAAAACCCAAGAATGAAAAAAAAAAAAAAACATGGATTGAATGCATTCACATGACAAATTTGAGATTCACAATTTGACCGATGAGTTGAGGATTTGATAAACCTTAGATTTTGTTTCAAGAGAAATCGGTAAACCTAAGATGTGGTTTCAAGAGAAATCGGTAAACCTTAGATTTCTTGATTTTTCAATTTCCTTGGAGATATGGTAGAGATCGATGAGGCAGAAAGGAAGAAGAGAAACGAGAGAGGAAGAAAGAGGAAGTGAAATGAGAGAGAAAGAGATATTTATATTCTCGGTCAAATAATAAAAAATTATAATATATAAATCGATTTTGGTCGGTCTGCGCCGGCGGCGGATGCATGGCAAAATAGTAATTATTCGAGACCGCTATAAGTGCTCTCGGAATTTTCCATTATTTTATCATATCGAGACACCGTAGTGTATGGTGGCGGTCTAACTACCGTCAATGAGGGTCTCCGATGTGGGTCGGTAAACACCCATTTTCCACTAGTGGTTGCTACTTATGATTTGTGGTTTTGGCATGCATATTTTGGGAGTCCCGGATCAAATAATGATCTTAATGTACTTAACTCATCTCCATTATTGATGGCATCTTTTACGAGGCAGCTCCAAAAGTTGATTTTCAAGCGAGGTGGTGGAAGATTTGATATGGGTTACTACTTGACGATGGGATTTATCCTAAGTTATGTACTATTGTGCAAGCTTACAAAAGACCAATAAATGAAAGACAAAAATGTTTTACCAAGATGCAAGAAGCGTGTCGGAAAGATGTTGAGCGTGCATTCGGGGTTCTACAAGCAAAATGGCATATAGTGAGAGGTCAGGTTGAATCTTTGGGATGAAGAAGACTTAAAATTCATAATGTTGGCTTGTGTGATATTGCATAACATGATAATTCAAAATGAGAGGCGAGATGGGGCATGGAGAACCTTTGGAGATGAAGACTATAGGGTTTACCGTGATATTGTACCTCGCGAAGCCGTTAACTATCACGAGTTAAGACATGAACCCTTGTATAATGATCTTCGACTAAGATTGACAAATCATGTTTGGGAGATGTTTGGTAATGAACATGCGGAGGAAGCGCAAGGTAATTAAAGTTAGTTTCTTTTGGTTGTTTGGACAATGTGTTTATTTTGGTTTATTTTGGATGACTAAATAACATTGCATTTTAGATATTGAGTCCTACTAACTCATTACATTGCATTTTGTTATCTTAAATTTGTTCCATCAAAATATTGAGTCCTACTAACTCATTACATTGCATATTGTTCATGATAACAATCTTTTAGTTGAAAGGAAATTACAACAAGGAAAACAATAGTAATAGAAATAAAATTATAACTTGGAAAACATAAACCATATTACCCATTATTACTCATCATCGCTACTATCTTGTTCCATGAAGTTCATTTTCTCTAGTATCTTGTTTTGTTTACGTTCAACCCAAGCTTGGCGGCACTAGATAACTTAGAAATATCCGCCATCATGATTCTTTCCACACGAGCCTTTTTCTTTTCTTTGATTCGACTCATATTTTCCTCTTTTAGTTGTTCTTCTTGCTCTTTCAAATAACTTAACATTCTCTCATTGGTTTCACTAAAGTTGGATTCAATGGAACCACTTGAAGTACCACATGTATATTATGCTTGTTTAAGAGCTTGAAGAGCTTTCTTCCCGGGTCCCCTTTTCTTTTTTTCTTGAGTGTCACCCGTATTAACATCTACTCCCGTCTCTTCCTCCTCGACATCGTCCGCACCATGGACACCATCGACACCTAAATCATCAACAACTTGGACCACGGGTGGTGGGGGTAGCGGGGGTATATCGACATATTTGGTGTAATCATAACCGCATTCACTCTTGTATACCTCGTAGCACTCATCAAGGATGAAGGGTCTCCCATGTATCTTGTGAAACTCACACCGACCACGTATCAACTACAATGTAAACTTTTCATATTAGTATTCATTTACAAACATAATGAGCAATACGTATGAAACAAAAATACATACCGTGTGCTCTTGTCCATAGCCACTTACTCGTCCACCTCGATATAGTTTTCCAAGAACGCTCCAAATAACCTAATTTCTTTCTTTATTTGGTATATTCGGTTTTCTAAACTAGTTTTGTCTCTAACATTTGGGTTACCTTTCGTTTTCTCGATAAATAATGGAATAATTCGATCCCAATATTTGGTTTTCCTTGACCAACACCAACACTACCATCACCCGTTATTGCTATATGTGCTTCACAAAGAGCTACATCTTCATCCGTATTAAACTTAATTTGTTGCTTCCTCGACCTTTTTGAGCAATTTGGGTTGAAGGAGTCGGTGTTGGTGAAGAAGACATGGATGGAGAGTGTGAAATCGAAATGAAGAAGAAAACTTAAAAACAAAAATGGAGTAGAAGAAGTTGAGCGGGAGTGGGATGAAGAGAAAATAGTTGGAGGTGTGGGATTTATAGGCTAAAATGTAGCCGTTGGCCAAAATTTATTCAAATACTAAACGGGAGACTGTCTCCGTTTTTATAAAAACAAAACAAGCGGAGGCAGTCTCGTTTAATAGAAAAATAAAACTCTTACGGGAGGCAGGTCTCCCGTAAGAAAATTTCTTTTATTTTTAACGGGAGACAGTCTCCGTTTCTTGTTATTTTCTTTACGGAGGCAGTCTCCCGTAAAGTTTTACACTACCAACCACTCGTTCGGTGAGCAGTGGTTGAACAGGGGCCAAAATGCACCCTTTCACTTACCATAGTGGGAGCAAATTAGGCCAAATTGGTAGTGACCCTTTCAAAATGAAAGGGTTACACTACCCATAGGATTTGCTCTTAGACATCCTCTAAATTTATTCAAATTTGGGTGTACTCCATTTAGTTTGGATATATCATATATCCCAATCCCCGAGTGGACACCTACAACTTATGATTAGCTCTACTGAGCGTACATTGGATTCTTTTCCTTAAGCTACAGGAGATGCTCTTAAGGTCATCATACTAAATTAACAAACACTGTAGTACAACAGTTTTCTTTTTTTTCATTTTTTTTGAAAGGAAGAAGTTTTATTATTAAAAAGCACGAACAACAGTTCTAATATGTACTTTAATATATTCTCTCTTTTTTCCTTTTTCTTTTTATGTAGAAAAAAAAGATAAAGTATAGCTTTGTTGGACTCCGTGCACTTGCTGATTTTGTGAAAAGTCGGCTGGCAAGGTCTACTGATGAAGAACATGCCAACTCTATCTGGCCGACAAGGTCTATAG
>JAJJWW010006518.1:0-15787 GCA_023531295.1 Papaver armeniacum | reverse complement strand
CATCAGACTGGCACGTGACCACGGCTTACGTGTCTTCCTGTTAACATAATCTCCAAATGACTTGTTGAAATTTTCACCATCTAGAAGTTCAGTGCGCGGACTCTGCTGTTTCTTAGGAGACCCATCTCTAGGACGAGTCACGGCGTATCTAGACCCCTGCGGCGGATCACCTCTTTTGAGCTAAGGCCTCTGACCAGAGGACGAGGACGTTCGTCTATCCCGAGGATCACCCTGAGTAAGAGGAGGCGAAGTTCCGCCCCTAATATTGGAATCTCTCCGAGGAGATCTATGAGGACTTGACGGAGGAGTTTGATAAGGAACCCGCGGACGATCGGACATATCTGCGGACACAAACACAAATAGAAGTGCAAATCAGAGTCAAGGAAGATCGAAAAACAAGAAAATCTCAAGAACGGCAGTAAACGTGAAGAAAGCCTAGATTTCATCTACAACCATTTAAGCTCTCAAGCTATTACTCAAACTCAAAAGAAGAAAAAGAGAATCAAAACGTGGCCGGTAAAACACACGGCTCAGCGGCGTCAACTTTCAAATTCCATGATATGCATAAGATTGAAACCCATCATGATTCATCACCGGAAAATCAAGAACTCAACAGGGGTAGAAATGGCGAGTAAACAAAGTAAAAATCCTACCCGAACTTCAATAAGTAAAGCAACTAAACGAATAGAAGAATACGGGCAAAGAAAGAATAGCAGCAGCAAGCGGTAGCGAAAGAATGGTGGCGAAGAAGTTAAGAAGACGAAGAAGAGAGTGGGACAGAGAATAAACAGAGAATGTGAATTTAATTCACATTCCTTCATCCTCTTATTTTTTATAGGACTAAAAGAAACCGTCCGCTACCCAAGGGGCATTTATGGCCGGATATGGGAAACGTACACAATAAATGCAGATAACTCCTTTTTAGGAGAAGTTATGAAGAGAGAGATAAAAATGTACCACACGATTCTTCTTCCAACTAAAGCTGGCGCCCAGTCACAAGAAGAGGGGCAAATTGTAAGTACACTTATTTATCTCCCTCACCACGTGTACTAGCAAAGCCCACGTGGAGGCCACGTCATAAAAGTGGATGACACGTAGGGGCATCCATAGGATCTAGATGGCGTGCCATCTGTGAAGTTCAACGGTCGAAGATGAAGGAGCATCAAAGGAAGGTATCCCCACATAACACCAAAGAGCTACTCGCTACACTTTACCTCATCACGAGGTGAGGTATAATCAACTACTGGGAAAGTCCAACTCGACACAGACGTGACAAGGGAAGACCGACACCGCCTGCACAGATGGACCGCCCCAACCACTCGCATTTAGTGCTGCCGAGGGCACGTGTCGATGACCAACGAAGAGAATAGGGTTGGTCAAATAATGAACATAAGAATTATAGAAGGCGCGGAATGATAAGGAAGTCCGCGGACTATGCACAGAGCACAAGAAGATAAGACTTCAACAGCTCTTTTCCAGTGGACCCACTCAAATTAGCTATATATATGTCCCTTCCAAACAGGAGAGAGGCGGAGGAACATTGGGAGAGAACTAGAGAATATGAGAGAAATCAGTGAGAAGTAAGTATGAGCATCAACCTGTGGGTTTGATGAACACTAAAAGTCTTGCGACTATTCTTGTAACCATTTACCTCATAGTGAATATCCCTAGACCTGTGGATGTAGGCCTTAGTGCGGAACCACGTAAATCATTGTCTCCTTTACGTTTAGCATTCATATATCTTTATTTATGTGTTTACTTCTTAGATCTACCATTTTGGATGTTGATGAGATCATGACAAACCCGCGGGGTTTGGAATCAATGAATCAACATCTACCTATGTATTTTATGCTATATTCACACTTTAATGCGTATATTTAATTCACGCTGAGATTGTTTGTGAACACGTGGATGCCTACGTGATTTCCGTGTTCACACTGATTAATGTTGGATTTTGTTGTTTCTAATAACTACAGTGTTCTAAACTAAAGAATCAATAAAAAAACATACTGCAGTGAATAGACAGAGACATAGGGAGAAAAAAGAAAAATTACCTCGGATGAAGATGTCCTCTTAAGGGTATTTGGCAGCTCATCATTAAGCACTGGCCAGTATCTTGTCAGTTCCTTACGAACCTAAAAACAGAACATCGAAAAATCAGCACCTAAATAGTGAGCTGCAAAGAAATAACCAATGGGGTAGACAATGAAATGGGAAAATAAAAGAAGATAAGGAAGCCAAAAGGTTCAGAAGTATTTTACCTCTTCAATTACATGCCAAGTCGACTCCAACGGGAAGGCCTCAGCCTTGGAAGATCCAATGATAGGTTTGTTCTCTAGTAATGCTTCCACACAGGCAGCGGAAGACTTTGACAAAGATTCTAAATTGTATCCTCCCTCCAAGGCCATCATAATTCTTCCATCGGCAAATGGCATCAACTGGACAGAATGGAAAATATCATTTTCTTAAAAGTTAATTCAACAACCAGTATTCAAAGATGGAGATGGATTACAGTTAAACATTAATATAGCACGACATCCATTAGAAAGACGAGCATAGTTTTGTTTGAATTTCAACCTTTTTCATCATCACAGAATAGCCGTTTGGTGTAACAGAACAACCCCCCATGGTATCACCAGCAGCTGTTCCGTGGAGTGGAACACAAGTCAATAGTTGGTCCAAAATAAAAGAAAAAATAGTTATTAAGTAATTAGCAAGCCATTTTTTTACGCATAATTGATGACACGAAAACAAAAGTGTCATCAATTCATATATACATGTATGTCCTCAAAACCCATTACCCACGTATAATAAAGCAAGCTTGGAGGGTGAAATAGCTCAAATAAGATGTGAAAGGCAAAGGTCAGCTTTTTCTGCGATACTATTTTCAGATACTAACAATGAGCTTTCGAGGAACATACAGTTTCTCAAGCCATCTTAGAAAACACTGGAACTTCAGAACATGCCAAAAACTTATATAAAGGGTTGTAAACAACATAAGAGGACATTAGTATATTAAGGATGCAGTACTTAAATAAGAGACATAGCCCCGCGGAGTACCTGCATCAAATCCGCCAGAGATTAGAATCATATCTGGATTAAAAGCCTTAGTAATTGGAATCAAGACATGATCCCATACAGCAAAGTAATCAGCATCACCACACTCTCCTTGCTCCCATGGTACATTAACATTATACCCTGTACCTGGTCCTTCGCCAATCATAGAATGAGAACCATCATTTGTGAATGGATAAAATTTTCCAAAGTCGTGCCTGCACAAGCCAGCAGAAGCTAATAAGGTTCGAAAGAAATCGGTGTATAAGAATACGAATGAAAACTGCCCGTATATTTCCAGTACCTATGAACATTGAATACCAATACCCGAGGATCTTGCCAGAACATTTTCTGAGTACCATTACCATGATGGACATCCCAATCAACAATTAATATTTTGGAAATACCCAATTCTGGCTGCAATTAAGCAAAATAATCAAATAACTACATAAGCAACAAAAAAAAAGGTAGATTCATCTGACAAAGGAAGAATTTGAACTGAAAGGTATAAGAGTGTAACTATATATGAAGCCTACTCCATACATTTCCATTTACAAGAACACTCGCTGCAATAGCCACATTGTTGAAAATACAAAACCCCATGGCTTTATCTACTTCTGCATGATGCCCAGGAGGTCTAACAATAGCAACAGCCGAATCCAACTCTCCTTTAGCGATTTTCTCAGAAACCTTCTCAAAATTACATATCAAGTTAGCTATTTATAAAAAATCCCTTGAGTTATGCATGAATCCTATATGAACCCAAACTTAATAACAAAAAATGACAAAATCATAAATGCATATTGCCTCAATAACAGCTCCAGCAGCGAGATAAGCCGACTGTGAAGATCCTTTGTTGAGATATATAGAGTCATACTTGGAAGCGATCTTTTTCTTCTTAGCATCAGACTTGGAAGTTAAATTCTTTATCAAATCAACATATTTCTGTTGATGAACTAATGTAATGTTTCCATCTTCTGCTTCTTTAGCTTTCATTACCAGACATCTGTAAAAATAGAGAGACAATGATAAACCCAGGCAGCATTATAATTAATCTACTTAACAAATGTCGCAAAGAAATTAACTAGTTGGTTAGGGTTTCATGTATCTATCCAGTACCTCTGAGTAATTCCATGACACTCCAGCTTTTCCCAAATAGCTTTGATCCTATCTGGTTTCTCAGGATTCTCATCTTTAGGGTCAAAATGCTGACACATTCTGTCATCATAAACCAGCCCAACTCTTGGATGATGAACTAGTTTTTGTTTCTTTTTGGTCGATTGATGATGAGCTACTTTTGCTACCTCCTCCTCCTTGTCTATCCCCATTATATAATACTGAGGGTTTCTTTTCTTCTGCTTTTCTTCCCGGGGGTTTAAAGAGAGAGAGGAGACGAAGAGACTGGGTAGTGCAGTGTTTTCTCTTTCTTCCTGCTTAACAATTTAGCATTATTTATTTCTGAGAATTTGTATAGACATTTTTCATCACTGCCGTTAATCTTTTTCGGGATACTATATTATTACCTGTTCAGAATTCTTATGAAAAGAATAAAATGACAGTGAGCGGGCTCCACTACATATGAGTTGGACGGTTTTAGAGATGTCCAAAATCATGGCCTAGCACCTAGTTAGCAATTCGGGGTACGGGTAGTAGTTCGGGACGGCATACGTACGGGAATTATATGGATTCAGATAGATCGGATTCGGTCAAAAATCCGGTCAACGGTTCGTTGTTCGGACAGTAGTTCGGAATGGCATACGTACGTGCATATTCGTTTTATAAATGTGAGTTCGACACTTAAAATTCGGCTAACATATATGATAAATTGATAAGTATTATGACCTTATTACGAGACTAATTTGATTTGTATATGATTTATAAGATGGAAAAAAACATTTTAGCGTGATTATTTAACAAGAAGTAAACAATTTAATCGCGTAAATGTATTATAAACTTATAGACTTTTAAACAAAAAACAACACATAAAACACTGGTTAAACAACTACAATTAGAAAATTTTAATTGAATAATTGTATTTCAATATAAAGTATATACAAAATCAAACAAAAACCAATCAACAGAACTCTAGTGAGAGAGTTACCTATGGGAGTTCTAGTTCGGAAATATCATTCGGATACGGTCAGTTCGGATACGTTCGCGAATCATTCGTGAGGTCCATATAATCCGGGAACTAGGTTCGGAATTCAAATAGTTCGGAAGTATCATTCGGATTCGGTCTGTTCGGATACGTTCGCGAATCATTCGGGAATGATTCGGAGAATTACTAACTAGGGCCTAGCAAGCAGTAAAACTACATAGAAGACGAAAGCTAAAGCTTAAGTACAATAAATCTTAAGTACATAGAAGACGAGAGCCATGAACCTTAGAACTTCCTCTTTCTTCTTCCTCAGATTTAGTCCTTTTGGGCTACATTTGAGCAAATATTTATAGTTTTTATGAATAAAAATAATCTAATTTGTGTTTTTAGGTTTTGTTTTTGTTATTTTTGGTGTCTATGGACACATTTCTTCGCTATTTGGGCGATCTTTTCTTCGTCTTTTGGACGATTTTCTCTTTCAAATCTCCTTGGTGTTTCTTGGTTTGCTAATTCTCGATTTATCAAGAACATCAACGATTCTGCTCGGCGTCGCTTTGGATTCATCTTCAACAAGAGAGATTTAGGGCACCCAAATTCGTTTGGATCTACAAGATTTTGGGCAAAATACTCCATTTCATTTGGAGCATCTCTTATTAAAGAAGATAATCATTTTAAATGGTTGGAGTTGATTCCGATTCACACCATCATTCATCACTACTACATCTACAAAAAATGGATGTCTTTGCGGTTCATGGCTCTTTCTCTTCGCGATGTACTTGCAATTGGTGCCGTTATTTATATTTGGGTTTTGATTATCTTGTATTTTGGTGTTTTTGATAATCTTTTAAGCAATCATGTAATCATCATTTTGGTTTGAATGAATTGAAATGTGATTTTACCAACAAAAAAAAAGTTTGAAGTTCAGCTAACAAAAATAAAGCTGGAACACTTTGCTGGTAGAAGCTAATTAGGCCAGAAGTTCAGTTGATAAAATTCAATGATTAAAACCTAAAATACAAGTAAATCTGAGCATCTACACCCTATACAAATTAAGGGTTTTTTTTTTTTTTTTGTTCGGCTCAATTTAAGGGTAAATCTGAGCAGATTAAGGAGTTGTTAGGCGACAAGGTGCTAGGCGACAGGTTTGGCGCCTCGCCTGGCGCCTTGCACAACATAGGCTACACTTAAAAAGAACGCGCAATTGGGGGATAAAAAAAGTAATTGGGGGATACAAGAAAAGGACAAAAACTGGATCCAAATATCAATTCGGGGTCACCCCTTATCTAATTATTTTTTTAAATCATAATCTACCCCTCACTAATCAGGTTTAGTGGTTAATAATAATTAGTAAAAATCTTAAGATTTTTTATAATTGATTAGTGTGTGTTTTATTTGTTTTTGGGTGAGTGAGGTGAGAGTAGAAGGAGGGAAAAATATTTTGAGAGAGAAATTTTTTTGTGGAAAATGGAGGATGATTGTGAAGAGGGATTGCTGCTGCAGAATCTTTAGCTCAACTACAACAAGGAGCATATCTTGAATCTTCAGCTAACGACAACAACTCTCAATTGCAACTCTTTGTTGAGCCAACACCCTTTAAT
Source organism: Papaver armeniacum (assembly GCA_023531295.1). Taxonomy (NCBI): domain Eukaryota; kingdom Viridiplantae; phylum Streptophyta; class Magnoliopsida; order Ranunculales; family Papaveraceae; genus Papaver; species Papaver armeniacum. The sequence continues at coordinate 9,037 of JAJJWW010006518.1, read as the reverse complement.
GATGATGTTGACGAGTATGGAGAGTTTCTTGAAGAACCAACACAAGAAAGTAAACTTGCACAACATACAAGCATCCCCAACACACAGGTAAAGCTGCTAAGATGTCGAAAAATCGAATTTTTCTTTAAACCCGCCATTTTTCTCAATGAAAAACCTCGATGCCGGCATGGTCGTTGTATGAATACCATGCCTAGTAGTCAAGGTACCGGCATGGTATTCATACTACGACCATGCCTGTAAAATGATATCCCCAATTTGAATTATAAACCGGCATAGAATTCTACCAAACAACTATGCCTTAGACAGAGTTAACCTTTTACCTAACAAGGAATATACTACGGAATATTCTACCTAAGATGGTTTCATTGATCGGTTACCATGCCTGTATTGAATGAAAAACATACAGAAATAATTCCATCCCAAACCAAAACCTAAGCATTGAAACTTAATAAACATCAACGCCGAATTTAGTACCAAGCGTAGAACTATCAATATCGATAATGCCGGCAGAAAAAACCGGCGTTGTTCGGCCATAACTTTTCAATGCCGGTACCTACAAAAAACATGCAGGAATAAATGTTTTCCAAAGCTAAATTCCGGCATTCAATATCAATTATTTTTCAATGCCGGAATTATGTACCGGCTTGGAACAATATGTTACGATAATGCCGGCATCCTGGCTTCCGGCGTTGTTTTCTTACGAAACACATATGCCGGAATAGGTTTCAAATTTGGTCTTTCGTTTTGGTTAACTTAGGCAATGCCGGAAAAATTGTCGAGCATGCATGTTTGGGTTTCCTAGGTATAGTGTTTTAATGTTGTTTGGAACTAATTTTCATTCGATCCTTAGGTGGTGACATATATTGATCCAACAAATGCAAAGCCGCTTTATCGGGATACGTCGAAATACTATAAAATCCCTCCCGGTATGTGACCAAATAATACTTTTCACCTAGTATCTTGAACATTACTAATTGATTGCTAGTAATGAACCTTCTAATGAATGCGAAATTGTTCCTATGTAGGGAATAACAGATCGAAAGAAAGCAATCGCTTGGGCTAAAGAGACGGCTCTTAAGAACATGTGTTTGTTGGTGAGGAACACCGAAGGTTCAAGAGGCGTTTTGAGATGGCTTGTGAGAGAAGTGGGAAATACAAGGAGAAGAATAGCCACAAGAGAAAGGATTATGTATATCCAAAGAAGACTAATAGGGTATACAAGACTCGTACGAGGAAGAATGATTGCCCTTTTAAGCTTGTATTCCGTTTAAATGACATGAACAATTGGGACTGTCGGGTTTTGTGTGGTCATGTCATAACCATCGGGATCCAAAGATTTTGTTGGTCACTCCTTAGTTGCGAAGCTAAAACCCGACGAGTTCGAGGATGTAAAGAGATTGACCAAAGCATTTATCAAACCGAGACAAATTCTCGTAGGCTTCAAGGAAAAGGACGAGACTAACGTGTCTTCTCTACGTACAATTTATAGTGCACAAGCAACTATTAGAAGGGTGGAATGGGAAGGGAGGTCCGTTATGCAAGAATTTGAGAAGATAGCTTGGGATCACAACTACACGCGTATCATTAAAAGAGGGCCGGACAACAAGCCCCTTCAAATATTCATTTCGCATCCTTTGCTTTCACAAATTGGCAAATACATGTTGTGGTGTTCTTTTGATGGATTGCACCTACAAGACAAACAAATACAATATGCCGTTGTTCAACATCGTGGGGCAAACCTCGGACAAGGTAACATTCACATTGGCTTGGTGTTTAATGGAAAACGAGAGGGACCATAATTATCATTGGGCATTACGACAATTGAAGTTGTTTTCCGGGAAAATCAACTTCCGATGGTCATCGTAACTGATAACGATGCCGCATTAATGAAAGCAATATCCGACGTCTTCCCGGACGCAAAAAATTTCCTATGTACATATCATATACGTAATAATGTGATAAAAACTTGCCATGCCTTGTTTGAACCCGCAAAGGCGGATATTAAGAAGAGAATGATGGTACAACTAGAGGAAGATGTTCGAAAGAAAAAACTATCCCCCGAAGAAGAAGAAGATGAGAGAGGCAAGATAAAGAAGCGAGTGGACAAAGAACATGCGGAAAATCATAAAAAGTGGTTGGAATTTCTAAGAGATTGGGAGAAAGTTTATTGGTCTCTTACCGAGGTTATGTACGAAAAGAGATTGGAGAAGTTTATTACCGATTGGAACGAAGTTTATCCGACCGCCGTTTGGTATTGTCGGACTCAATGGTTGGATAAGTTCAAGGAAAAATTTGTACGTGCATGGACAAACCGGTATAGACACTTCAAGACGGAAGCAACTAGTGCAGCTGAGGCCGCTCATGGGAGATTTAAAGATCTCATCCAGTCCGGTCAAGGCAATGTGGTTACGGTCACCGAGGCAATGGAGCAATACTTTAAGCAAGATATCAATAGGATCAAGGAGGCTTTTGAGAAAAGCTCAATGGAAAGGTTGACTCCATTTCTTCGTTATGGTAACTTTCTCCAAGGAATAGAATTCAACGTCTCTCATTGGGCAATAAAACATATGATGAGACAAATGGAATATGAGAAAAATTACGGAAAACCGGGTGATGTGTGTATTTGTCCCGACATGTCTTCATTGGGGCTTCCATATCGTCATATGCTTGTGAAGTATTAAGAACTGATACCTATTGAGGTTATTGATCCATTTTGGAAGCAACTATCTTTCGACCCCCCCCCCCTTCGGGAGATCCCGGGCAATCTCCATGGGATACGAACGAAGCAAAGGAATTCTTCGAAGCTTACTCACGTGGCACCTCGGTAAGCCGACAAGTCTTGTTGAGCCAACTAAGGCTAATTACTCGTCCATGGATTGCACAAAGCGAAGATCCAAGAAAGGGAGATCCAACAGGAAGACCACAAACTAAAACAACAAGGAAAAAACAAAGGGTAAAATTGAAAGAAATGACTCAACGTGAAGAAGAACTCGCGGCAAGTAAGAAACGAGATCTAACCGCATGTGAGATTTCGGAACAAAGGTTCGTGGAAGCGCAGGTTCCAAACAAAAGAGGTAGGCCGAGGAAGGAACCGCTAAGTCAACAACAAACGCAGGAATCCGTATCCACACCAAAAGCCAACTCATCGGAGGTTCCAAAGAAGAGGGGTAGGCCGCCAAAGGTATCATCATCCAGTGAAATAGAGCAACAAGGTGAGCATTCCGAAGCCATACCCATAGTCGATCTAGCGGAGGTTCCAAGGAAAAGGGGTAGGCCGCCAAAGGTAACATCATCTAGTGACAAAGAACAACAAGGTGAGCATTCCGAAGCCATACCCATAGTCGATCTAGCGGAGGTTCCAAGGAAAAGGGGTAGGCCGCCAAAGGTAACATCATCTTGTGACAAAGAACAACAAGGTGAGCATCCGAATCCATACCCATAGTCGATCTAGCGGAGGTTCCAAGGAACAGGGGTAGGCCGCCAAAGGTATCATCATCAAGTGACAAAGAACAACGAGGTGACGAGGCTAAGGTGGTGACAAACCAAAGTGATAGCAAAGTTGACGTAGCTTTAGTTCGAAGGAGAAGGGGTAGGCCAAGGAAGTACGGACTCCCATCACATATCGAAGACATTGCAAGTGTAGAGATTGCAGAGGATGGTTTGGATATATTATTGTTACAAAAGGGTAATATGAAGATGTATAAGGATCCCAGAACAGGTAGGACAATTAGAAGTTATCATACCAAGATACAGTCTTACATAGACCAACTTCTTGAGGTTATTCGCGAGTATATTTTATATACGGATAATGTCGACGGAGATGGAAATTGTGGCTATCATGATGTGACTGAACAATTAGGAATCTTTGACACGGCGGTTAGTATAGGTATGACACCATGCAAATATGCTAGAACGAGGATGGCCGAACAACTTGTGAACAAGAGGAGCTTTTATGAGCAATTGCTTGGTGAAGGCGAGGGGTTTGATGATATGCATGCTCAAGTATTGGGGACCGAACAACAGATGAACTTTCTTCCTTCCAATATTGGATGAGAATGCCGCTTTGTGGGCATCTCGGTGGCGGATACATTTAGATGTGTTGTTCATTATTTTACCCCACCGTAGAATGTACATTTACCCCAAAGTGGCAAAAATGCGAAGGATCCTTAAGAAGAGAATAGTTGTTTTGGCGTTCGTGAACGGTAATCATTTCGTTATTTTAAAACTCAAAGAAAATTGTCCATTGCCACTGTTTGTGGGATGATTAAAAACAAGGCTCTAGATCCCAATATCCTGGAAGGGATGGATGGCATTGTATGAGGAGAATCACCAATTTTGGGATGCGTTGGCCTTATCAAAAAAACCTCTCCAAGAGGAGAAGATGCAACTTCATACGTGTGGAAGCGACGATGAGTAATTTTGATGTATGTTGTTCACTAGTACGCAAAATTTTCTTTTTTTTTGGAAGTGTGAATTGTAAACATTAAGTCATATTTTGATGCCAAAGTCCGATAGTAGTGTTTTATATTGGCTACTCCGGAACATGTGTGCCGGCGTAGAATCTTGTTTGAAACCTTGCTGGGATATGATGAAAAAACTTCCAGAGAAATTAGTGACATTTCCGGCATTGACATTAACCTCATTATCGTGCTTTGTTTTCTGTCAAAATCATATTTATCATGGAGATTACAAACCGGATAGTATCCAAACACAAATAAATGCCGGAACTCTGTCATTTAGAGAACCGGCATTGTGTTTACTGTTCTCGTGCATGCCGGTTATCAAAAAAAACTTAGAAATTTAGGTGATTTGACACAAATTTATCAACATAATAAATATAATAAAAATACTAGACTGTATACAAGAACAAACTCCTAAGTTTTGTGGTTCCAAACCGAAAACAAATCAAACATAAACCAAGTCAAGCAAAGAGTTTAGGAAGACACACAAGCAAACACATTGTTCAAGACTCACAAACAAACATAAACCAACACTAGATTGTTCAAACCAAACTAATACTATAGAATAAACACACGATCACTCTGGTTCTTGGATTCTTCTCGTACCCTCTTCTTCCTTTCGCCCCACAAGTCTTTTGCCTTCGGATCTTCAATTTTGTCCATCTTTTGCTCGACATTCTCCATTTCATTCCTCTGGTCAAGACCTCTCCTTTCTTGTTCTTTTCTTAAAGAACTTTGACAAATTTCCAATCTACGACGCCGTTAAGGAAATTTTAAACATGTACTTAGTATGTTCGATTGTATAAGTTCATAGACATAGATTAAAAGAATGGCAATGAACAAGACATACGTACCAACAATGTAACGAGCTGTACAAGTGCGGGGTACAGCTTCGGAGTTGTGGAGGCATGTGCCGGTGGTGGAGGAACAACTACTATATCCTAAAGGCGTACAACATAAGGATGCGTGAACTTCCGATGGCCTCTTAGGAAGGATGGTTCACTCTCATAACCGTTCTCAGCCAATTCCCAATCAACCCTATCCAACACAAGTCCTTTTTCTTCCCTTTCACTCCAATGTGCAAGAATAGGTTTTGGGTCGTAAACCACGAAAGTATGGTTCTCACTTGATTGGCATTGAGGAAAGTCATGAGAGAATTTCGATAAGATGTATCCGTGAGATCTTTCTGCTTGTACCCAAGTTGGCGCATTACACGGCGAGGGTTGTGCATAACAAATCCTTTTGGATGAAATAACGGTCCGTTGTAAAATGAAACATTGTCACACCGTTGAAAGTGAACTCCTCTGGCATTCCTATATGGATCAAACACTACATCTTGGACCTCCACCGAGTCCAAAGCCAATCTCATTGCTAATAACCGGTTTTTTGTTATTGGGCCTTGGGGTATTGTCGAAGTAGTATTTCTGACCTAGAGGCCTATTCTCTGGATATTCAGTGAAAATCTTCAATCCTTTATACCGTGTGAAAATTTTTGTGAAGTGTTCATAAGCCCACACCTACGCCAATGAAAGATCGTTCCAATGAGATGTATAAGAAAATTAATAATTGGAAAATAATAAATTTAATCACAACAATCAAAAAAATAAGTAGTTGACTATACCGAGTACAAGAAATTCCCATTAAATTGATCGGGCGTTCGCTTTAGATGCTCGACGCATTTCTCGCCAAAAATGTGCCAAGAAAGCAGGTCTCCATGAATACTCATGAACCTTTTCCAAAGGATCCAAGTATTGTAGGTTGTTCATATGCACCCTATTACCATTGGCGTCGGGAATATAGTTGTGCCCAAGATGAACAACATATAAGCTGCTTGGCGCTTCTTGGACTTGTTCGGGATTCAATTCCTTGTTCTTTGTGTTCCCAAACAATTCAACGAGTTTGACGAATGTGATAGTCTTTGTCTGGGAACGACTAGTCTTGTACATATTTGCCAAAGTGGTTTCCTTGTCCCATCCAAACAACTTTTTAGTCAGTTCATAGATCTTGTCACATTCCAAGTCCTTAGAGTCATCTCCTACCTTAACGGGTTTCCCAAGAACCTCAAGACCTATTATCCTTTGGACATCTTCAGGGATGATGGTCATCTCGCCAAAAGGAAAATGCATAGTATCAGTTTCACCATAAAACCTCTCCAAAAAGCAGTTTGTCGTGACGGTATCAGTGGCCACATAATTTTTTATCGCAGATACAACCCATGCTTTGACTACACTTTAACAAATGCCACACTCAAGCTTCAAAGGCCATACATCCGATTGTTGATGGCGGCTAACACGGAAGGCATTCTTGTGGTCCTATAAAAACACACCGAAGTAAATTACATTCACTTGATCACAGATAAATAATATAATAACAAGATGCAAACGTCTTACATAAGTTTGATATATCCGGCGAGCCCGAGTGTTTGTAGGCAAATAAGAGTTGCGGGTTTATCGGTTCACCCCAATGTTTGCCATCATCGCGGTCTGGAATCATGTCATACTTATCGGGAAAGTGGTCAAAGTGCCTTTAAACTATCCTTAGGGGCTTCTACTCCGACATCGGTCTGTCCTAAGCCACCTGCTTGTGAGGATGAGCCCCCTGCTCGTTCGTGTACATGATATGTTTCCCACTCATCATCATCATCACCATTTGGTTGGGTAGCTTATAGGTTGATCCCGAATTGTGACCTTAGCAGTAGCCGGATCAGGACGGCTACGTCGAGAAGACTTACGTTTTGCTTCTAAAATAACTTTGCCTTTTCCTTTGCTCTTTTGTGGTGCTCTAGACCTATGTTCCAATATGTAAACTGAGTTATATAATGACAACCGGCATAGAAATTGAACTTAACATGAGTTCCGGCAAAGGTGCCGGCATTCTAATCAATTAAAATACCATGCCGGTTGTCTTTGAATTTTAGACGGAGAATGAACATTTTTTGCAACAGAAAACCGGCATAGTAAGTTAACATATCGACAACGCCGGCACTAGGAACCGGCATTGTTAAGAAGAAATCTTACATGCCGGTACTGTGGGATTTTAGTACAGAGATTTTAACAAAATAGGCTAATGAAAACGGCATAGTATTGATGAAATATACAAAGCCGGTACGTAAAACCGGCATGGTATTCAATTAAATGTGTATGCCGGTAAAGGCATGCAATAAAATCTGGATTCAGGACATATATTCTGGCATGATTTTCAAATTGTATTCTACCGCCAATCAAACATGGAATAATTTTTATAATTCCAATTTTAAAAATTACTATTAGTGTAGTAGAAAGACTAAACAACATGATTTCACTTTGTGTTTTCTACTATGGGATAAACCCTAAAATTAAAAACTTCAATTCAACATATACATCACTTACCTAAGCAAATTTGTTATTCTCGCCTCACCATCAGACTCTTCAGGAAGTTCTTGCGCTTTTGATTTCGATTTACCACCTTCATCAACATATTTTTCAGGATTGGGTATGGGTTTTTCACGGTTTTTGCGACTACCCATTGGCTTTGATATAGAAGATGAAACAAAATAAGAGATTGAATAAAAATGGGGAATGAATGATTTCCTTTCTATAACCGCCACTTAAATAGAATGAAGGAGTTTGTAAATCACAACTAAGTGGGATAAAAATAGTTTGTAACGGTCAAATAAGTGGGATAAAATAGTTTGTAACCGTCAAATAAGTGATATGTGGAGTTTTATAACTGCCACATAACTTGTGTTTGTAACTGTCAGAATACCGGCATTGAAAAATGGAACAATTCAATGCCTATTGACAATAAGTATTTGGTGAGCAGACCAACGGAGGCACGAAAAACTGTAGTATTTGGTTTATTTTTCGATGCCGATAAGGAAAGAAAATTGATGAAATAAATAACATAGACCACATAATCTTAAGGAAATATACTTAAAAACATTAACTCAAACCAATTGCAACTAACATCATTTCTTGAACGAGATTCAATAAGCATAAAGCCGCTTCAAATGCCTAAAAGGCTCTTTTTCTCCATTTGGTATATGCGTCCTGAGCTTGAAACCTATTCCCTCTGTATCTTGCAAGAAACTCGTTGTATTTGCGACATAACTTTATGAGTGCAATGGTTCGATTTTGTACATAGAGATCACCGTAGTCCATTCGGCCTTTCTTACTTTCAAAGTAGTTATTCTTGTAAGGACCAAGTCCTAACAAGACCCCAAAAAGATTCGAAGGGCAGTGATCTTCTGAAATCCGATACTATGTAGTAATTTTTAATCCACTCGGTTTCTTCCTCGACATCCGCTTCTATCTTAGATTGTTTTTGGCGTTTAAGGATTTCTTTAGTTTCTTTGCGATAATGTTCAAGCTTTGCTTCCTCTTCTTCTTCTTCTATTTTTCTCTTTAGTATCTGTTCTTCCATTGCGGCAATTGACTTGGTGGTTTCTCCCTTCCTTTTAAGTTTTTCTAGTATAAGGGAAACCGAGTTGGTGGTTGATAATTGATTTCCAACGGAGTGGATAGTTTGTTCTTCTTGAGTTTTTCTTTTTCCATGGCAATGATGGAATCGTAGTTGATGATGGATTTTCCATTGGAGGT
>JAJJWW010006517.1:0-70856 GCA_023531295.1 Papaver armeniacum | reverse complement strand
ATGATAAAAAAATTGAAGAAGAAAAAGTAAAAAGTAAAAAAAAGAAGAAAGAAGAAAAAAAAAAAAGACAAGAGAAAATTTCTTTAGGTTCATTACTAGTTTTATTGTTTTATTTCGTTTTTATTTTGTATTTGTTTTATTTTTTTTATGATAAAAAAAAAATTGAAAAAAAAGAAAAAAAAATATATTTTGGGTTTGTATAGTTCGTTTTTAGTTTTGTATTCTTTCAATAAAGCCAATGGAAAGAAGGAATATCTATAATGAAGTTTCAAGCGACAAGGAATTTGAGGGAAATAATCACATTGTCAAGATTCTACGAAGTTCAAGAGTTATCATTACAAGTTGAAGACCGAAGACGAAGATGAAGACACCGATTGAAGACCGAAGACGTTTCCATGGATGTTGTGTGAGTGGTGCTAGCTGCACGCCGAACAGATACGAGGTAAGTAAACATATTCCCACCTTCGTTAAGTGGTTGATTTCCTTTCTTAGAGATCGTCAGAAAAATGGGTTTTCAAAAATTATAAAAGATGTGGGTTTTCAAAACAATTCGGAGGGTTTTACCTTCCTACCATCCAACGTTTCGCAGGATTCTCTCTTCATTCCTACCTGGACACATGTGTGACCCATAAAAAGTCATTTATTATTGAGAGCAACTTCATAAAATCCTTTCTTGTGAGGTAGAGTCGAGACTTTCGATCACTCCGAACCCGAATTTCTTTCGAGAAGGGATGGTTATTTCTCTCTCAACTTTTAAGAATGAGATTGTGTTCATTTATGTGTCTAACTTCTTATGACTAGTGTGCAGAATTTCTATGTTTTCTTAGCGCGTTGGATGCTATCATTACGGAGAACTAGTAAGTTGAAAAAGTAGGTTTTGTGGTTATATCTCTAGTAAACCCTCACGAGACTAAAACTCGTCCAATAGGGACACCTAGTGGTTTAAAGGCTTGTTATTTATGCTAAAAGTGACCGTAGCCTCGACGATAAGGAGTTGTATGTATTCTTTAGAATAGTTTTGTTTTGTTTGATTTGCTCGAGGACTAGCAAAGTCTAAGTGTGGGGGAATTTGATAGGTGTAGAATACACCGTATTTACTATCTAGAGTTTATGCTTTCTTTGCTATTTTTCGTGTGAATTATGTATCTTATGTTTGCTTTTGAGTTTTATAGGTGCAATGGAGTCACCGAGAACAAAAGGAGAAGAAATCACCCATTTAAAGCGAAAAAGAGCGAAAAGACCAATTCACAGGCGAGCGAAGCTAGCTACGGTTGAGCAAAGAAGTGAATAGGCAGTCGGTTCCGCGAAACCGACAAGCCATGCAAGAACTGGGAGGCCCTTTTTCTATTTCTGGGTGCCTAGAGTCATTTCTGGGTAACCCCTTATCTGCCAGTCCTGGGTGGCTGTATCCACCTTTATTTCTTACATAACCCTGAAATCGAGAGAAATCATCTCTCCATCATTCTCGTCTGTTATTCAGAGAGGAACGAACTCTCAGAGATGGTAGAGATTTCGATCAAGTAATTCAAGTTGTTGCCATCATCAACAGAGAATTTGAAATAGATTCAAAGAAACTTGAAACTAGGGTTTGATGGACGAATTAGAGTCTGTAGATCAACTGAGATGGGGATTGAGTTAGGGTTTACTGGATTGAAAGTTGAGATGTGTGCTGGAGGATTCGAATCAAATTGGGGAAGAACATCAGGGCTGCTGTTGATTGAAGAAAAGAAATCGAGGATTATGAAGAGTGGATCATTGTTGATGTTCAAGAAAGAAAGGGTGAATCGAGAAGAAATTTAGATAAAGAAACTTAGGGTTTTGCTGTTTTTCAAGCTCATATCTCAGAAATTGATAGAAGAGAATAAGCAGGGATTGATGGTGATTTGTGGTTGTTAACAGAACAAGGAAACTTGGGTTCGACTTGGATTTGAAGAATTATGAAATGGCAGAGATGGAATTGCATCTGCAATGAAGTGTTGCTGCTACTGAGATGGCTTGAGCTGTGGAAATAGATGAGTTATAATTGCAGATGTTGGTGAAGCTCAAGTACTGGGTTGAGCTCGAACTACAACAAGGAACTGGATGAAATGGTGCTATGGGTATATGATGACTTAGATGTATTTTAGGCCAGGTGACATGATTTAGGGTTGTAAGTTCTTGCTGTAGATGGGTTCGATTGTGATGGTTCGATTTGTGATGGGTTCTATTGATTTGTGGAAGGTGAACTCGAGAATGAATCTGTGAGGGGAATTATGATCTAGGGTTCTAGACAGAGTTGATTTTGGATCTGTTGGAGATGAAATTGAAGATGGGTTGAGTGTGAGGCATGAACAGAGTTGAGCTGAACATGCATAAACAGGTTTGAGTATGCAGCTGTTGCAGGTGCAGTTCTGGTGAAGGAATTGAGCTGCAGACCAAGAACAAATAGTTCCAGGGATTTTGATAAGTGATAGAAGGTAGTGGTTCTGCTATGTGTGTTGTCATGGTTTTGGTAATGGAAATGATGAGTATCTGGTGGGTTTGGTTGATGGCCAGAATATTAAATAAAGAGAATTAGAAGAACAGTTGGGTACTGAAGGTGATTATGGTGGTGCTTAACTGTCTTGGTTTTAAGGGTTTACTGAGATGGAGGAGTGGCAGTGGAGATGGTTATAAAACTTAGTTCGAATTGAAGATTGTTGCAGTTGCTTGACTATGGAGTTGAGTTACGTGTTTGCGGCCGGGTATTGAGGTTAATGTGATGTTGCTTCCCAGATCAAAGATGAACCGAATTGGTGCTCTAACTTGTGGTGGTTCCGCCGTGGATCGAGCCGGTGATGCTCGCACTTTGAGACCGTGAAGTCTGTAGTTCGATGGGTTACTCATGAATTGGTTGTGTGAGTTATTGCCAGGGTATTGCAGTCGAAGGAGATGGATATTTGAGTTGGAACAAATGGAAAGTAGAAATTGCAGGTCAGGATGTGTTGCAGTTGTGATGCTGAGGTCGAGAATCCAGTGAAGGGAGAATCTGCGCTGATTAGTGAAGGATGTTGCAGTGAACAATTTTATTACAGGTGGACTGTGGTTGTTCTTGGTTGTTGAGGTGAAGGTTATGACTGAGATGGTAGAGGCTCAGATGGAGTTGTTGCACTAGAATGGTTATTGCAGGAAGGAAGTGCAGGCAAGAGATGGAATTTAACTACATGTAATGGAGATTTAACAACAAGAAGAGAATGCACAACCATCTTGGCTGGGAGTGAACAGTGATGCACCATCTTGGTGCAACACATATATGGCCTATGGAATGGCCTGAGCCAAGGCCAAATCACTCAATCACCAGTCGGTGACCCGACTCACACCTTAACTCGGACTGACTGGCTCGACTAGACCACCTGACTCATATGACTCGGTTTGACTCGGTCTGACCGAGTTGACCCGAGCTGACTCGTTGACCGGTGACCGGGTGGACTTTGCCGGTCACCTGAGATACTTTTCGGTGCCGGATTCAGGCCAATTTCCGGCCATAATACCAGCTTTCCGGCGACAGTTTTTGGGCAGAGTTTTTTACATGGGTTTTCCTCATACATGGGCTTGGTGGACTTCTATCTATTGGACCCTTGGGGCTTAACCTAGTTTTGGAAGAGAGGAAAAGCTATAAAAAGGAAAAGTCTTTTACAACTTGGGGGAGACACATTATTCTTGGAACTTTGGAGAGACGCTTTTGTTTACGCTTCTAGGGTTTGCTTTTGTTCATCTTCTTCTTTTCAATTAATATTTTTATGATGAACTCCATAGCTATGAGTAGCTAAACACATATTATTGGTTATGGGATAAAGTTGATTTCTCAATATGTTATATGATTCAATGAATTAGTTTTGTCTCAATATTTTATTGTTTGTGATTCAAAATTAATAGTGTTATATGATTTGATAGTTTGTTTGGTTGAGTCCGGAATCAATCCGATTTACATTCATCTCTAGAGCTATATTAGGGTTTTCAATACGAAAAAGTTGTTTATCCCTGATTCTAAGTAGCATAAATTGCATAATTGTGGGTAGTGCTTGTAGTGATATATCCTACTAGTCACAAGTGAATCATAACTTTTGTTAAAACGGATTAGTGCTTTTACACGTTCGTTTGCATTGATTAGTCTTATTCGATAGAACTTATTGCTTTTAGGGAGTTAAATCTAATTGTGCTTTTACACTTTAGGTTGGTTTCTAGGAAGAATTCACCTATGCATCTTTTAATGTGGTTGTGATGAAATCAGGGAATTAGCGGGATATACTTGAGATCAAGGTATCCTAGGACTATTAGTAAATGAGAGGTTAAATTATCAATTCTAATCATTGATGAAAATACTTGTTTGTGAATGATACTATCCCTTGACCAATATCTTCTCCTTATTGATTATTCCAATTATTTGCTTTGCTTTATTTTATTTTTACTTTAGCATTTCGTTAAAACAACAAACATCCCCCCGTGGTTATATTAGAAACTGAAAATTGCATAACAACAATTGCCTCTCTGTGAAACGAACTCTTCCTTACCTTGTACTTCATTCATATTTAGTGAGTAAGAAAGTGAAATTATTTTTGACGCTTACGACAGCGATCAAATTTTGGCGCCGCTGCCGGGGAGGCATACGACTTGTTATTAAGTTTTTAGTTTCTTTTTACAATTTCGGCTTTTATATTTGATTTTTGTTTCTTGTCTTGTTTCTCACTTGTTTGAGAGAATTGTTTTCAGGTACCTAATCCCTGGCTTCTAAAGATTGGAATTATCCAAGGTGCGGGATAGCTACTCGAAGAGGCACAATACTCCAACCAAGTCAAGACGTAACAGAAAATCATGCCAACCATGCTAGCTGCACCTCTGTGCCAACGGCAAATCATGCCAGCCACACCGACCATGCCAAAGCATGCCAACCATGCTAGCCGCACCTCTGAGCCAATGGCAAATCATGCCAGCCACACTGACCACGCCAAAGCATGCCAACCATGCTAGCCGCACTTCTGTGCCAATGTCAAATCATGCCAGCCACACCGACCGCGCCAAAGAATGCCAACCATGCTATCCCATCTCTGTGCCAATGGCAAATCATGCCAGCCACATCGACCGCGCCAAAGCATGCCAGCCATGCTAGCCGCACCTCCGTGCCAATGGCAAATCATTCCAGCCACACCTATTGCGCCATGCCAAACACACCTCGCTATGGCCCCATGCCGCGCCACCATACTGGCCTTCACTACGCGGCTATCAAAACGAAGGCGTGCAACAATCAACGGTTTCCCTTCAATCCCAGGAGCAAATCCTAGTCGTCTAAGGTTACCAAACAACCTTTGCCCCAAAACCCTAGCTTGGTCACGCACCTATCCCAAGCTAGTCACGCCATGCGCATATGGCAAACCCTTGGCCCCACATGCCAAGCCAAACCAAACCTAGCCAAGCTAGCCGCGCCATGCCAAACGCACTTTGCCTTGGCCCTAGCCATGCTAGTCACATCATGCCAAGACAAACGCCCTTGCCTTGGCCCTAGCCACTCCATACGCTCATGGAAAACCCTTGGCCCCACATGCGAAGACAAATCGCACCTAGCCAAAGCTAGCCACGCCCAAGGAGAACCCTTGGCCCCACATGCCAAGCCAAACCAAAATTAGCCAAGCTAGCCGCGCCATGCCAAATGCACTTTGCCTTGGCCCTAGCCATGCTAGTCACATCATGCCAAGCCAAACGCCCTGGCCTTGGCACTAGCCACTGCATACGCCCATGGCAAACCCTTGGCTCCACATGCCAAGCCAAAATCACACCTTGCCAAAGCTAGCCACGCCCAAGGCGAACCCTTGGCCCCACATGCCAATCCTAACCACACCCTAGCCGCGCCACCCTGTTGTCCTTCCCTACGCGGCCACCAAAACGAAGGCGTGTAACAATCAACGGTTTCCCTTCAATCCCAGGAGAAAATCCTAGTCGTCCAAGGTTACCAGACGACACATGGTAACCTTTGGCCCGAAAACCTAAGTTTGGCCACGCCAAACCTTGCCATGCCAATGGCATGCCAACCTAGCTGCGCCAGCCTGTTGGCCTTCCCTACGCGGCCACCAAAACGAAGGCGTGCAACAATCAACGGTTGCCCTTCAATCCCAGAAGCAAATCCTAGACATCCAAAGTTACCAGACGACACATGGTAATCTTTGGCCCGAAAACCTAAGTTTGGCCACGCCAAACCTTGCCATGCCAACGACATGCCAACCTAGCCGCGCCATCCTGTTGGCCTTCCCTACGCGGCCACCCAAACGAAGGCGTGCAACAATCAACGGTTGCCCTTCAATCCCAGGAGCAAATCCTAACCATCCAAGGTTACCAGATGACACATGGTAGCTTTTGGCCCGAAAACCCAAGTTTGGCCACGCCAAACCTTGCCATGCCAACGGCATGCCAACCTAGCCGCGCCACCACGTTGGCCCTCACTACGTGGCTACCTAAACGAAGGCGTGCAATAATCAACGGTTGCGCTTCAATCCCAGGAGCAAATCCTAGCCATCCAAGGGTACCAGACGACACATGGTATCCTTTGGCGCGAAAACCTAAGTTTGGCCACACCAAACCTTGCCATGCCAACGGCATGCCAACTTAGCCGCTCTTACCAAAACGAAGGCGTGCAACGATTAACGGTTTCCCCTCCACTCAAGATGCAAAATCTCGACCGTCGAAGGTCACCAGGCTGGCAAGTTTCCCGAGCTTGACTTGCCAAGCCACAAAAAAACGTGCTATATGTTTTCCAAAACATTCGAGACATCAACACAAACTGGGGGATCTTCTTTGGGTATTGGTTTGGCGGTTTACAGCATGCGGCGTACACTACGCCCGTCATAAGGAAGTGTCATAAGGGTGAGGCGGTTAGTAAATACGGGAAGTTATGTGTGAAAAGTTCATGGGACATAAAGCACACGCATTAACAATTTTATGGGACATCAATTCCATAACGTTAGCAGTTTCATGAAAACTAGTTTCATGCGTTAACCACTTTATGGAATATCAATTCCATGCATACGGTTACCACCTCCTCCCATTTACTTCCGCACTCCTTAATGAGAACAGGGTACGTTTTTACTCCGACTTGTATAAATAGGTATTACCTATTTCCATTGAACAACAAGTTCAGACGGGAGATACAACACTCAGAAATACTTGCTTGCTAGCTCACCTCGTGAGCTCTCTCACTTTTCTGATAACAATTCGTAGTAACCCAACTACTCTTCCAGAAGCAACTATTCTGGTCTCACCACTTTCCTTGCTTCCCTCCCCAAAACCAACCCATTCTCCTCCACTTTGTGACCGAAGCAAGTCTGTAATGGCCATTTCTTGGTTTAGGCCGGACTTGTACAGATTGATCTCTCGAATCTAAAGTAATCCCTTGCAGTACATTGTTTAGGGTTTAAATTATTTCTCACCTGCACACCCGCAATTATCGAAATCAGCAGAAACCATTTTCACCTATGAATAATTGGCGACCACAGTGGGAGGTTCGATCTTTCGGTTACAATGTCAATTTTCAACCAGCGATCTCATTTTTCGACCCAGACGTCAAGATGGTAGAGGAAGGCGATCCACTCTGACTCGGTTACCCGACGACTCGATTATCAGTCATGACGCGACAAGGGATGACTGGGGACTTCCCAGAGGATAGAAGCGGACGATCCGCCCAAGGATCAATGGCTCGGTTATCAGACAGCTCAGTAACGACTGGGGACTTTCCACGTCGGTGTTCCCATAGGATAGAAGTATACGATCCGCCCAAGGATCAATGGCTCGGTTATCAGACAGCTCAGTAACGACTAGGGACTTTCCACGACGGTGTTTTCCATAAAAATCGGTCTTACACCGGAAGGTTCACTTTTCATCAGGAGACCTAAAACCAAGTAAGTCTTACCTAGGCAAGTTACATGATTTACTACTTCAAGTTTTCACGGGAATGATAAAACCTATAGCCATGTTTCATCCCATGTCACCTACCAACACACGGTTCCATGGTTTTCCTGGAATATCTGCGTCACTTTCATTCATAGCCAAAGACAATTCAATTCTAAAAATTTCATTCAAAAAAAAAAAATATATAATCCAAAACAGTCAAGGTAGCATTTATCTATTAACCCGAGAAAATAAGAAAATCAAAAACCAAAACCAAGCGTCTCATTTGTCTTTCCAAAAAAAAAAAAAAACCTAAAGATAAGAGGTTCAAAAGACAGAAATGTATTCAAGGAAAGTTTTTCAGCAGCGGCTTGATCCTCTTAGAAAATACCTCCTTTGTAATCTGGAGAGCCGCCCTCTTCAACTTCAGCCGCCTGTACAACTTCTTGAATTCCGCTTCCTGCTTCTTCACTATGTCTGCGGAAGGACCTTCAACTGCTCCAGCCATCGACCTTTCAACATCGGAGAGACCTTCAACGAACCAAGGAACGTTGAATTCGAATCCCACGCACATGTCACGATGGAACTTCCAGCTCGAGATTACATCCTCAGAAATTGTATGACCAGTCACGTTGCACATCTCATCAATCGAAGACAAGGCTTCCTCCACACGCTTAACCAACGAATGTCGACTAGTGATCTTCTTAGTCGTGGAAATGTGACCATAGCTTTCCCAAAGCTTGGTGTACAATGTCGCATGTTTAGCCGGCACGCTAAATCTACCAATCAACACATGACCGGGGAAAGGGGCCGATATCGGAGGATTGTAGGTGGCACACGTGAATCAATCAACAACCGGCGGAAATCCCTAACTACGATTTTACCCCGAAGTGCTCTCCTCCACTGAGTCACGACATCTCCCTGGGACGATGAATCTCCATGTCCAAGTCGCTTAGTGGCACGGTTTCCATGATGGGAAGTACGGCTACGTCTTTACTCCGGTGGTCTTCCACTTCAAGATCATCCCCGAAACGGTTTCCTCCTAAAAATCAAAATTTAGTTTTACTGCAAAGGAAGAAAAAAAAAGGGAAAGAAGAAAAACATGGAGGGGACTCACCGATTCGGTTTTGGGACCGACTAGACGAAGATTCAAGATCGCTATTGGAAGAATTGCTCTACATCGTAGACCCCGAACTCTCATCCTTTTCGAGTTCCGCGTCATCATGGGTAGACTTCTGCAACGCCGCTCTCTGTCTCGAAAAATGATATTTTCTCATTTGCCGCAAGTTTGGCAAAGGCGTTCGTATTTACGAGACCCCCAGACAGAATACAAGGGCGCATTCTCAGAAAAGGAACAAGGAAATAAACGATCCAGTCCAAGGTCAAGAGGATAGTCGTACGTACCCGCATATTGGATGAACTAAAAGTCGGCAGAACCGTGGAGTCTGACTGGAAACCACCAGCACGGCTTTTAGATCTTCGCTCCTTAACTTGGGGACTATCTGTGTCCGGGCTAATGGATTTTTGCCTGGGACCCCTCATCAATGGATGTTCCGCTAAAATCGCAGGGGAGGCTTACCGCAACGATTTTCTACCACATCATTCACGAATCCACGGATAGCAAGAAACTCATCCTGCCAAAATATGTTATATTTGGAGGTTGTTTATGGATTTCGTTCAGCAAGTAGAAAAGGGAGACTTTGACCCGACGCGAGAGTACTAGCATCGAGAACAATAGACAACGGGATTTCTGGAACAACCAGCTGACGAACGAGTGGGACCCCTTGGTCAAAACCCATATGCCGAGCCTCCCTATCAATATTGTAAGAGATCGCTTTGCAAGATCCTCAGAAGAAGGATGGTAAATGACCGGGCATGCAGCTTCGCATGAATACCATCTCTCCAACAATCATATCCTCTTCATCAGAAGATAAAGACATGTTCGGAACATGAGAAAAGGTACTAATCTGAGTTATTGACGCATGAAACGGAGCCCATGGACGAAAATTAACCGCATACAAGTTGTCAAGAAACTTAATCAGTTTCTGATCAGTTTTTCGGCGCCTGTTCGACCAACGCAGTATTCTGGAGCCACCCCAAGAATCAGGAAGTATAGCCAACGGTTTTGGGGCATACTTCTCGAAATGCTCCGACAACCATGCCAGGAGAAAGGAGGCATGAACATACGAATCCACTTTCATATGGCCGTTCGAGGCGCGCATGTCTGAAACCAGCTGATCCAGGTGTGCATACAGAGAACCAAGAAACAAACCGCCAATAGGGAGAACGACGCCTTTTTCCATTTTTATAGCAAACTTGATAAGTTCCTGCCTTATCTCCTTCTTGCCGGAGCCGTCATCAAAAATATCTTTGGATAACCAAAGATCCAAGAATGCCGCGGCATAAAGCGTACTATTCTTATGATTCGACTCCAACTCATTAGGAAACCACTGAGACACCCACCAATCATAAAATCACTTCGTATCGTTTCATTTCCGAACGAATCATTTTGATTTGGCAACCAGGGCGGCATGCATTTCTTCTTCATCCACAAACAACCTAACATCAAGGTTTCCAATTACGAGAAGGTTCATCAATACAACCACGCTCTCTAAGGAGATAGTCATTTCACCCCACCTGCATATAGCTATATGAGTGTCTGGACACCATCTGGAAATAAAAGTAACCAAGCCTAGAATATCTTTCCTAATTTGAAGAACTGCGGAAGCCGCGACAGCATCAACAATCTGTGCCTTGGTCAAGTTGGCCCTTACACATTCCTGGCTCAACATGAATCGCATCCAATTCTCAAAAGGACGCAACGGGCTTACGCTGGTCTTAAAGTTAATGGAAGAAGCATGATACTCTTTTTCTCTGAATACAAAACCTTATTACATTACCTGGATGAACCGACCGGGCTTCTCCTTCACTTTCCGAACCAGTCAAGAGGATCGACACATACTTGGGATGATTTTTTCTAATTGTAGCGGATGTTGTGAAGAACTCATCATCTATGCTTGGATTGGAATTACCCACATCCTTTGGTACGACAGAAATTGTTGACATCCTAATGAAAATTATCTTACGTTATTTTCACCACCGAGATAACTACAGTGGAACAATACGAGCAGAGATTATTACATAAAGCGCATGGAAATATTTTATCAGACAAAATATAGCCATGCTGGACGCAAACCAATTGGTCTCAAAGTCATTTTATGCATATGCGAAGAAATGGGATTGACAGACTCTGCATCGCCACTTCATGCAGCCGAAAGCTCGCGCCCATCCAAATAGGCACGCCCCCAAAGGAAATACACACACGGCCACACCAGAAAGAGGAGGAAACCCTAAAAACTATTTCTTTCATGGGAAGGGAATGACAATCCTCGTGCATATCTACTTCGCGTAATAATCAAGGCGGCCAACATCACTACAACACTCGCGCCTAGATTTTATTACAAGTTCAAGCAAAGCATACCTATGGCTAGTGTTCATGCCAATAACATTTCCTACAAGGTCATGAAAAGGTACGCCTACAACTAAGGTTTACACCAACACAAAAGAAAAGAGAAAACAAGTTAAAAGAAGAAGTATTGGAAGGCATATATGGGATTTGCTTGTCCGCTTTGCTTTACTGCTACCACACGTCTGGGATAAAAAATATAGGAGTGAAACGAAAGAGAAGCCGACCCTCCTTTTATATATACATGGTACGTAGGAGTTTGATCAAGGAAAGGGTTTCCTATTTTGAGCTAAGAAAGGAAAAGAGGAAACCGGTCCCGCAAAGACCAACTTCCACGCCCAAGACCGCTCACGACATACCGTGGCCCCACCACGCCTAGCCGCCCTTGCACGTCCCACCATGCCATTGTCGCGGTCCCCCCCCTGCCAAGCCATTCTCTACATTGTCGCGGTCCCACCACGCCTAGCCGTCCGTGTACGTCTCGTCTTGCCAAGGCCACACTATGCCAAGCCTCCTTCTCCACTGTCGCGACCCTATCATCCACGCGCGTTTACCTTACCAAGACCACGCCACCTCTTGGCCCCTCGAGCCAAACCGTCCACTTTCTTCGCCTTCCAAGACCGCGCCCCTTTGCCTTGGAGATGTACGACCAGACCAAGCCGGTAACTTTCATCTCACCACTCCACGGTCTACTTTCCCAGTACATCTTATGCAGGGCCGCCAACACGGGAAGCCAAAACTCTCTTTACCACTCAAAAAGGTTAGTCGGATTCTCCTGACCATCTTTGCAATGATTTACACCTCGATTCCGTCCTTGTCTGTCACCATCATATTCTTACCTTGCAACAAGGCACCTGTTCTGAGCTAAGCAGGGGACTTAGTGTTGATGGTGGTTTTTAGCTTAGGGTTAAAATCGTAAAATAATAAACCCTATCATCACAACATTTAAAGTAAAAAGCATTTACTAGGCACATTTACTGAAACCTTTAATGTGTCCCTAAATAATTACCGGGGTATCTTTTTCAAATTAGGGTTACGACAAGCCAAACCCTAATTCCCACATGTGCCAATGGCAAATCATGCCAGCCACCACGGCCGCGCCAAAGCATGCCAACCATGCTTGCCGCACCTCTGTGCCAATGACAAATCATGCCAGCCACACCGACCGCGCCAAATCATGCCAACCATGCTAGCCGCACCTCTATGCCAATGGCAAATCATGCCATCCACACCGACCGCGCCAAAGCATGCCAACCATGCTAGCCGCACCTCTGTGCCAATGGCAAATCATGTCAGCCACACCGACCACGCCAAAGCATGCCAACCATGCTAGCCGCACCTATGTGCCAATGGCAAATCATGACGGCCACACCGACCGCGCCAAAGCATGCCAACCATGCTAGCCGCACCTATGTGCCAATGGAAAATCATGCCAGCCACACCGATCGCGCCAAAGCATGCCAACCATGATAGTCGCACCTCTGTGCCAACGGAAAATCATGCCAGCCACACCGACCACGCCAAAGCATGCCAACCATGCTATCCGCACCTCTGTGCCAAGGAAAAATCATACCAGCCACACCGATCGCGCCAAAGCATGCCAACCATGCTAGTCGCACCTCTGTGCCAATGGCAAATCATGCCACCACACTGACCGTGCAAAAGCATGCCAACCATGCTAGCCGCACCTATGTGCCAATGGCAAATCATGCCGACCACATCGACAAGCGCCAAAGCATGCCGGTATACTAGCCGCACCTCTATGCCAATGGAAAATCATGCCGACCACACCGACCGCGCCAAAGCATGCCAACCATGCTAGGCGCACCTCTGTGCCAATGGTAAATCGTGCCAGCCACACCGACCGCGCCAAAGCATGCCAACCATGCTAGCCGCACCTCTATGCCAATGGAAAATCATGCCAGTCACACCGACCGCTCCAAAGCATGCCAACCATGCTAGCCGCACCTATGTGCCAATGACAAATCATGCCAGCCACACCGACCGCGCCAAAGCATGCCAACCATGCTAGCCGCACCTCTGTGCCAACGGCAAATCATGCCAGCCACACCGAACACGCCAAAGCATGCGAACCATGCTAGCCGCACCTATGTGCCAACGAAAAATCATGCCAGCCACACCGACCGCGCCAAAGCATGCCAACCATGCTAGCCGCACCTCTGAGCCAATGGCAAATCATGCCAGCCACACCGACCGCACCAAAGCATGCCAACCATGCTAGCCGCACCTCCGTGCCAATGTCAAATCATGCCAACCACACCGACCGCGCCAAAGAATGCCAACCATGCTAGCCGCACCTCTGTGCCAATGGCAAATCATGCCAGCCACATCGACCGCGCCAAAGCATGCCATCCATGCTAGCCGCACCTCCGTGCCAATGACAAATCATGCCAGCCACACCTACTGCGCCATGCCAAACGCACCTCGCCATGGCCCCATGCCGCGCCACCATACTGGCTTTCACTACGCGGCTATCAAAACGAAGGCGTGCAACAATCAACGGTTACCCTTCAATCCCAAGAGCAAATCCTGGCCGTCTAAGGTTACCAAACGACATTTGCCCCAAAACCCTAGCTTGGTCACGCAACTAGCCCAAGCTAGTCACGCCATGCGCCTATGGAAAACCCTTGGCCCCACATGCCAAGCCAAACCAAACTTGCCTTGGCCCTAGCCACGCCATACGCTCATGGCAAACCCTTGGCCCCACATGCCAAGCCAAAAATCGCACCTAGCCAAAGCTAGCCACTCCCAAGGCGAACCCTTGGCCCCACTTGCCAAGCAAAACCAAACCTAGAAAAGCTAGCCGCGCCATGCTAAACGCACTTTGACTTGGCCTTAGCCATGCTAGTCACATCATGCTAAGCCAAACGCCCTAGCCACGCCATATGCCCATGGCAAACCATTGTCCCCACATGCCAAGCCAAAATCGTACCTAGCCAAAGCTAGCCACGCCCAAGGCGAACCCTTGGCCCCACATGCCAAGCCTAACCACACCCTAGCCGCGCCACCCTGTTGGCCTTACCTACGCGGCCACCAAAACGAAGGCGTGCAACAATCAACGGTTGCCCTTCAATCCCAGGAGAAAATCCTAGTCGTCCAAGGTTACCAGACGACACATGGTAACGTTTGGCCCGAAAACCTAAGTTTGGCCACGCCAAACCTTGCCATGCCAACGGCATGCCAACCTAGTCGCGCCAGCCTGTTTGCCTTCCCTACGCGGCCACCAAAACGAAGGCGTGCAACAATTAATGGTTACCCTTCAATCCCAGGAGCAAATCCTAGCCATCCAAGGTTACCAAACGATACATGGTAACCTTTGATCCGAAAACCTAAGTTTGGCCACGCCAAACCTTGCCATGCCAACGGCATGCCAACTCAGCCGCGCCACCCTATTGGCCTTCCCTACGCGGCCACCCAAACGAAGGCGTGCAATAATCAATGGTTGCCCTTCAATCCCAGGAGAAAATCCTAGCCATCCAAGGTTACCAGACGACACATGGTAACCTTTGTCCCAAAAACCTAAGTTTGGCCACGCCAAACCTTGCCATGCCAACGGCATGCCAACCTAGCCGCGCCACCCTGTTGGTCTTCCCTACGCGGCCACCAAAACAAAGGCGTTCAACAGTCAGCGGTTTCCCTTCAATCCCAGGAGAAAATCCTAGCCATCCAAGGTTTCCAGACGACACATGGTAACCTTTGGACCGAAAGCCTAAGTTTGGCCACGCCAAACCTTGCCATGCCAACGGCATGACAACCTAGCCGCGCCACCACGTTGTCCCTCACTACGCGGCTACCTAAATGAAGGCGTGCAACAATCAATGGTTGCCCTTCAATCCCAGGAGCAAATCCTAGCCATCCAAGGGTACCATACGACACAAGGTAACCTTTGGCCCGAAAACCTAAGTTTGGCCACGCCAAACCTTGCCATACCAACTGCATGCCAACCTAGCCGCGCCACCACGTTGCCCCTCACTTCGCGGCTACCAAAACGAAGGCGTGCAACGATCAACGGTTGCCCCTCCTCTCAAGATGCAAAATCTCGACCGTCGAAGGTCACCAGGCTGGCAAGTTTCCCGAGCTTGACTTGCCAAGCCACAACAACGTGCTATATGTTTTCCAAAACATTCGAGACATCAACAAAAACTGGGGGATCCTCTTTGGGTATTGGTTTGGCGGTTTACAGTGTGCGGCGTACACTACGCCCGTCGTAAGGAAGTGTCATAAGGGTGAGGCGGTTAGTAAATATGGGAAGTTATGTGTGAAATGTTCATGGGACATAAAGCACATGCGTTAACAATTTTATGGGATATCATTCCATAACGTTAGCAGTTTTATGAAAACCAGTTTCATGCGTTAACCACTTTATGGAACATCAATTCCATGCATACGGTTACCACCTCCTCCCATTTACTTCCCCACTCCTTAATGAGACCAGGGTATGTTTTTACTCCGACTTGTATAAATAGGTCTTACCTATTTCCATTGAACAACAAGTTCAGACGGGAGATACAACACTCAGAAATACTTGCTTGCTAGCTCACCTCGTGAGCTCTCTCACTTTTCTGATAACAAGTCGTAGTAACCCAACTACTCTTTCAGAATCAACTATTCTGGTCTCACCACTTTCCTTGCTTCCCTCCCCAAAACCAACCCATTCTCCTCCACTTTATGACCGAAGCAAGTCTGGAACGGCCATTTCTTGGTTTAGGCCGGACTTGTACAGATTGATATCTCGAATCTAAAGTACTCCCTTGCAGTACATTGTTTAGGGTTTAAATTGTTTCTCACCTGCACACCCGCAATTACCGAAATCAGCAGAAACCATTTTCACCTATGAACAGTTAGATTTTTTTGTTACGATTATATATGTTTCATACTTTATTAGTTTATGAACCCAAATTGATGCATAATCGGGAGATAAAACTAGAATATAACTTTCGATTGTATATAATCGGAAGAAAATCTTTTACGCGTGCTTCCAATTGTGCATAATCGAAAGTTTATATTTTAATTATGAATTCCGATTGTGAAGTTTGTAATTTAATTCTTACGAATCAATTTTATTGTTTAGGGACAGGCGAGGTAAGAAAGACCAAGATACAACTGTTACAGGGCCTTGTCAAAAAGGGGGTAAGAAACTAAGTGCTATTGCGCGAAGAGAAAGGAGCTAAAAAGAAGTGGAACCAAGCGCTCAACAAGGAACTCAAAAAGAAGTATAACCAAGCGCTTCAGAAATCACTCAAGATGAAGTTTAACAGAGTGTTCCAGTAATCACTCAAGAAGAAGGACAACCAAGTGGTACACAAGGAGAATGAGGAGTTACAAGGAAGCCAATCGCGAAGAAAGCATCATACCTTGTCCCAATTGGGTTGAAGAAGACGTATTTTGAATAAGAAATCTCGGGGATGCCTAGAGATGGAGGAGCATTGTTATTTGGCTACAAAGACTCCTGGGGCAGAGAAATCTACAAAACCGAGGTAATAATCGTATTCTTTTTTACTAGCGTATTGTCGTTTTATTCGTAATAATACTCTATTAATTTTTTAATGTGTTGTGTGTTTAATAGTATCATTCCGATGCGATCTGTCTACTCAAACCCACTTCGGAACCATCAAAAGTATTGAAAGATTGGCATTTATCCGGTGAATATGAGAGGTTCAAGACAACTATAACCAACTCGGGATTATCAAGTGCTGCCGAGAACTCAATGTTGGACCATGATCGGTTCGCGATATCGGCTTTTGTGGAGAGATTGTATCCCGAGACTGACACCTTTCATATGCCGGTTTGGGGAGATGAACATTACTTCAGATGATGCCAGGAAGATTCTTAATCTCAATGACCATGGTGTAACTGTCAAGTATGAGTACATAAAGCAGTTAAGTTGGGAAGAACTTCATGATTTTTGTAAAAAGTGTTTTGGTTGGGATAAAGAGATAGCAGACATTGAGTTCAATAGGTACTTCTCATACAAAACTAGACAGTTTAACATGAGTCAATTGATCAAGATGTTCAAAGGCACTGCCGAGAAAGAAAAGCAAGGACCGTTAAGTGATGCTGAAGTGGATGCTGCTGCCACCGCCCATCTCTTGGTTATATCGGGATGTGTCATATTCCTCAATACCAGTGGAAACCGAGCAGACGGCAACCTTGTACAACTATTGCATCCTCTCAATAAGGTCGCAGACAACTCTAGGGGCACGACAACTATTGCATTCTTGATGGCAGAGTTAAGAAAGGCGTCGAGGTTCAGAACTATCCAAATTGTCGGGAACGTGAGTCTATTCCAGGTATTTTATCAACTCTATTAATCCATCGATCTTTACGTTTTTTTTTTCTAATTTAAGAATCAATTTCTAATACTTGGTTTGGTATCTATGTAGATATGGATATATGACCACTGCCCAGTCTGAAATTGGCAGATGTGAACACATCGTGAGAGAGAGGTACACTAAGAAGAGCAAAGTACAAGTTCACAAAGAACCGTTCAAGGTCAAAGGAGAAGCAATTGGTTAGATTGAGGGAGAAATTAGACTCACTTAAGGCCTCGGAGGTATGCTTTGATCCATACAAGGAAGACCGAGCTAGTGGACATATAGCGGGTCGTTCCGAGTTGTCCCATTATTTTGGACCGTTGTGGCGCCCCACAGGTTATGTGATGTACAATGGCTCCAGAGTGATGAGACAACATGGTTCTTGCCAACCAGTACCATGGCATCACATAAATGGCAAGTTCAAGTTGGACATGGAGCATAGCGAGTCTAACCAGGACACCATTAAGGTAGTTTACTATGGTATACCATCTGTTACTAAACATTGGGATAAGAGGCCGTACCACTTGGTGAACACTGGGAGAGCTGTCAACCGAGGTGATGTAAATGCTCCAGACTATATGGAGTGGTACCGGGAGCATTCACATCTTCGTGTAATCCGTGAACTTAAAGCAAAGACGACTTCGGCGGATTCCATTTACAGATGTATATATCATCAAAGAAAAACCCCCAGGTTATGATAAACTGGTGCGTATGGTTATGAATTTTCCCTCGAATATTATGATTCAATTTCTTAGGTGAACTCCATTTGAGGTTTTGTCAATTAAAAAAACAGGTGAATAGGTTCAAGTTTTTGTCCAAATGGTACGCTGATTGCATAACGGCTGGACAGCCTGTGCCAATTAAGAGGATAAAAAACCACAGGGAGATGATTGATAATGTTGATAATGAAGAGTATGCAACTGAGTTTGGGGAGAAAGTAACGAAAAACCCACCCAAGAAAAAAGCATCAAAGGCAAACAAAAGATCTCAGGCTTCTTCAAGTTCTCATGCTGAAGGAAATATTGAGGGAGATGAAGGTGATAATGCGGGTCGTCCGGATCATGTTAAGCGTTCTAAAACTTTAACTAACAATACTAAGAAGAAAACTAGGTGATAATGTGTTGTTCGATGTTATGGATTAGTCGTTTTAACAGTTTCTTTCGGATTATGGTGTTTTAAATACTTGTTTTGGATTATATGTTCCTAAGTTTATGGGTTATGAATGTATTTTGAGTTATGTTTATTACTTGATTGTCTAAAACTGCTGAATTTTTCCCCATAATCGGAGGATAAATATCAACCTTACCTACCGATTCTGGTAAATTTTCAAAAAAATGACAGATATGTGCAGAATCGGTAGTAATGTTATCAACCTTAACTACCGATTCTGGTGACTTTTAAAAAAAATTGTCAGACAGGTCCACAATCGGAAGTAAAAAAATTAACCATTTCTACCGATTTTCGTGGTTTCATTTTTACAGTTCTTCTGAACCAAAAAACCCTTATAATGGGACACAATATTTTCTCATTGTCTACCGATTAACGTGGGGTTTAAAATTGGTAGGTTAGGTTATTCATAAGCTACCGATTATGGTAGTTCCTAAATTCGAAAAACTTGAGATTTTTTCAAATTTCATTTTTGGGGCAACTTCTTAATCGGTAGGTTAGGTCAACTTCATAAGCTACCGATTATGGTAGTTCCCAAATTCAAAAGAACGCGAAATTGGGGGATATTGATTACTTCTCCCAACCCATGGTGTGTGTTAAGGGGTGATTTTTGGGTATGAAAATACTAAAATACCTTTTGGTTAATTAAAAAACATTATGAAAATACCATACTATCCTTTCTAATAAAACATTAAAATCAAAAAACCGAAACATATATCCCCCATTCTCAATTCAGTACCGGCACTGTCCTATGGTTAGGTTCTGAAAAAATAAAAATCATCGTTCTTCATCCGTTCTTCGTTGATTAATCGTCGATTCAAAAATTTCTTCGTCGATTAACCAACCCGAATCATAAACAATGCCTCCACGAAAGAAACCAAATGCCCAATCGAACTCAACATCATCGATTGCTTAACAAAAAAAGGTGGAAAGACTTGCTAAGATTGCTCAAGAGCAAGAACACGAAGAAGCAACGTTATCTGACGATCAACTACTCAAATATATGGCTTCTGTGAGAAGGTAAGTCATTTAAAACTACTTTGTAGGTGTTTAAATCGATCTATGGCAATGGGTTTAGGTTAGAATCGCGAAAACTAACTCAAATAGTTGAGTTTCAGAGATTACCGGCATTGAAATTCGTATGAATACAGTGCCGGTTTTGTGTTCCGACAATCAATCTAGGATGAATACAATGCCGGTTTCCATCCCCAGTTTAACCAAAAACTGAATTTTCTTTACCGGCATTCAATCTAGGATGAATACGGTGCCGGTTTTTTAGTACCGGCAGTGTTTGATAATAATTCGAGCATGTCGGTAGTGTACTTTAAACATACAGGAGAGTTTATGAATTTGTCACCAGTACCGGCATAGATTTTTGGTTTCATTACATGCCGGTTTTAGGTACCGGCATTCATTTGTAATAATTCGAGCATGCCGGTAGTGACTTAAAACATACATGAGAGTTTATGAATTTGTCACCAGTACCAACATAGATTTTTGGTTTCATTACATGCCGGTTTTTGGTACCGGCATTCATTTGTAATAATTCGAGCATGCCGGTAGTGGACTTAAAACATACAGGAAAACTGTCAATAAAACCGGCATTGATTTTAGGTTGCATTTGCATTTCGGTAGTTGGTACCGGCACTGTCGATAGTCAATGTGTACTGCCGGAACATTGTACCGGCGTGGTTTAATTTAAGGTATTCAATGCCGATACTTCAACTGAAGATGAGTTGTGTTATATTCATTGCTTTCCGTGTGCCTACGATATAGGTCAAAAGCAAAGGAAGCCAACAAAAGAAAAAATAAAGATGTTGTCACTAAGAGAAGAAGGAAGGACGGTCTTGATACTCCTCAGTCTCTGCCTCCTCGAGGGAAAGATGAAGGTTGTAAGATACGTTTGGGGGCTGGTACAAGAGGGATAATTTGGGAGAGTGGTAGTGGCCGTAGTCGACTTGCAAACCGTGAGCAGGATGATCAAGATGAACCAGATGAAGAGGAAAGTCAATTAGCAAGCCAAAACGAAGTTGGTGGCCCAAGTCAACAACCAACACAAGGCAATGGCAAGAAGGGGAAGGGCAACGTCAAAGTGAAAGTTAAGGGTTCTCACCTTCCTCACATTGATGACATGATTCCTGACCTTGAACGTGGTAGAATTTGGGGCGAAGCTCCTAACCAAAAACACTATCTGGATACAAGCACTCGTGGGCTCGTACTATCTATCAAACCTATGTAAGCATTTTCTATCTTTTACATATGTATTGTTGTGTATTTATGTATAATCTCTTAATTTTATTGTCTCTCCTAATTGTAGTATCATAAGAAGGATGTGCGTGTTTGCCGAAACCAAGCCGCGGATGGTTGGGACTTGTCCGAGGAATGTGAAGAGGTCCAAACAATAGTAAAGGATTCTGGTCTATATGCTTTGGTTGAAAATTATGTGAAGCTTTGATTCTCATTCTTGTCAATTGCTTCGTCGAAAGGTATCATGGTGAAACCGATACCATGCACTTCCCTTTTGGGGAGATGACCTTCATCCCTCGAAGATGCTCGAACATTCTAGGCTTGAATGTTATTGGCAAATCAATTGCGAAGGAGTTGAGTCTCTAGACCTAGAATGGTCAACGTTGCACGGTCTGACTAACAAGCTATTTGGTTGGGACTACAAAACTTCTGTGGAGAGCTTTTATGAATCCACATCTGGTAAGACAAAGAAAATCAAGTTGACGCTGCTTAAGAAGAATTTTGAAAAGACAAAGAAAAGAAGTTTGGAGGATGGATGGGACCCTAAAAAAATCCGTTATCTTCGCTTCTTACATTATACATCTTGGGCACTAGGGTATTCCTGACACCAATGGAAACAGGGTTAGTGCGAACTACCTTCAGCACTTGGATCCGTTGGAAGGTGTCTATGGATATTCTTGGGGCACCGCGGTAATGGCACATTTGATGATGGAGATGAGAAGGGCCTCTAAGGATAAAACCAACCAATTTGTCCGGAATTTCACCCTACTACAGGTAAATTTGTTCTTAAACTTATGTTATTATGTATATTTTTCATATGTACTCTTATCGTGAATTTAGAAACAAAACTTATTGCTTCACATTGGAATAGGTGTGGGCTTCTGAACACTTCCCAACCTTGTTCAAGGCCTACCCCTCCTTGAAGATCATAGATCTTCCAGAACCCGATACGCCTCTAGCTAAGAGATACGAGTTCAACAATACTCCAAAGATCGGTAAAATAGGTCGACTGATCGATATGAGATTGGCTTTAGACGCAATGAGTACCAAAGATGTTGTGTTCAACCCTTACAAGGAGGCTAGAGGAAACCGGCAGGTTTTGAGGTTTGGTAACGTTGCATTTTACCATGGGTCGTTGTTCCACCCAAAAGGATACGTTATGGCTAATCCTACGCGTGTGATGCGTCAACTTGGATATAAGCAATTAGCACTTTTCCAGATGGCCTCTTTTCAATGTTTTGATCTCGACCTTTCTCGGTGTTATTCAACTCCAAATCGGTTGCATGTAGAGTATGTTCCAAAACCGAACCCAACAGATTGGAGGGATAGGGAACCACGTCGTTTGGTAGATATTAGTCAGTGGGAAAAGTTGGAGATTGCTGAAAACGGTGATGAAGTTGATGCCGAATACATGGAAGATTACCTGCAATGGTCACATCCTTATGTCGTCCGCCCGGATGACGTCCAAGTTCCTCCCGGAAAAACCCTCCGGTTCCAACTCCCGCACGCACCACCTACGATGACCCAACTTAATAACACCGTTGGATTGCTTGTAAGTATTGTTAATTTCTTCGTCGTTTAATATACACATAATCTTATATGTATACTAATTATGTGTTTGTTATATTAAACTAGCGGCGTCGACTTGGCAAGTTAAAGAAGATGTTGGGTTGCAAGTACCAGGAAGGAGAGGTGTTGTCCCTTGAAGAAATGAAGGAATTCGAGGAAAAGCTTGATAGAATTGAAGAAACCGACCCTAGCTAGTGCAAAACCTTTGTTCGGGGAAACTAAGTACAAACCATCCCAAAAGAAGCAAAAGACCCAGTGATTTAACTCTTTAGTTGTGTTTCTTTTTTTGGATGGTGGTTGTCACGTGACTCACGTCTTGAACAATTCCGAACTTGTTTTCGTTTGTACCTCGTGGTTAACTCTTTAGTTGTTTGGTTTGCTTTTGGTTTAGGATACCTGGATTAAGAACATTTGATAGCAAAATCCAGTTGGTTGGTTTATGTTGAGCATGTTTTGATTTCTAGTGATTCGTTTATGTTGAACATGTTTATCTTTGCAATATTTATTTGTGACTTTTACCGGCATAGATAAATTAGGTTAACAAAGCCGTATTTAGGTACCGGCATTGTTTAATATTTATACATCAATGCCGGTTCTAATAACCGGCGCTGAAATTGTTTATAAAACCATACCGGGAGAAGAAGATTAAAAATTACTCATCGTCGCTTCCACACGTATGAAGTTGCATCTTCTCCTCTTGGAGAGGTTTTTTTGATAAGGCCAACGCATCCCAAAATTGGTGATTCTCCTCATACAATGCCATCCATCCCTTCCAGATATTGGGATCTAGATCCTTGTTTTTAATCATCCCACAAACAGGTGGCAATGGACAACTCTTCTCTTCTTAAGGGATCCTTCGCATTTTTGCCACTTTGGGGTAAATGTTACTTCTACGGTGGGGGTAAAATAATGAACAACACATCTAAATATATCCGCCACCAGATGCCCACAAAGCGACATTCTCATCCAATATTCAGAAGGAAGAAAGTTCATCTGTTGTTCGGGCCCCAATACTTGAGCATGCATATCATCAAACCCCTCGCCTACACCAACCAATTGCTCATAAAAGCTCCTTTTGTTCACAAGTTGTTCGGCCATCCTCATTCTAGCATATTGGCATGGTGTCATACCTCTACTAACCGCCGTGTCAAAGATTCCTAATTGTTCAATCACAGCATGATAGCCACAATTTCCATCTCCGTCGACATCATCCGTATATAAAATATACTCGCGAATAACCTCATGAAGTTGGTCTATGTAAGACTGTATCTTGGTATGATAACTTCTAATTGTCCTACCTATTCTTGGATCCTTATACATCTTCATATTACCCTTTTGTAACAATAATATATCCAAACCATCCTCTGCAATCTCTACACTTGCAATGTCTTCGATATGTGATGGGAGTCCGAACTTCCTTGGCCTACCCCTTCCCCTTCGAACTAAAACTACGTCAACTTTGCTATCACTTTGGTTTGTCACCACCTTAGCCTCGTCACCTTGTTGTTCTTTGTCACTTGATGATGATACCTTTGGCGGCCTACCCATTTTCCTTAGAACCTCCGCTAGATCGACTACCTTTGGCGGCCTACCCCTCTTCTTTGGAACCTCCGATGAGTTGGCTTTTGGTGTGGATACGGATTCCTGCGTTTGTTTTTTACTTAGCGGTTCCTTCCTCGGCCTACCTCGTCCTTTTCCTTGAAGCCTTTGAGAATTTGTCTCGGTTTGATAAGTGCTTTGGTCAATCTCTTTACATCCTCGAACTCGTCAGGTTTTAGCTTCGCAACTAAGGAGTGACCAACAAAATCTTTCGGATCCCGATGGTTATGACAGCCACACAAAACCTCACAATCCCAATTTTTCATGTCATTTAAACGGAATACAAGCTTAAAAGGGCAATCATTCTTCCTCGTACGAGTCTTGTATACCCTATTAGTCTTCTTTGGATATACATAATCCTTTCTCTTGTGGCTATTCTTCTTCTTGTATTTCCCACTTCTCTCGCAAGCCATCTCAAAACGCCTCTTCGAACCTTCGGTATTCCTCACCAACACACACATGTTCTTAAGAGCCGTCTCTTTATCCCAAGCGATTGCTTCCTTTCGATCTGTTATTCCCTACATAAAAACAATTTCACATTCATTAGAAGGTTCATTACTAGCAATCCATTAGTAATGTTCAAGATACTAGGTGAAAAGTATTATTTGGTCACATACCTGAGGGATTTTATAGTATTCCGACATATCTCGATAAAGCGGCTTTGCATTTGTTGGATCAATATATGTCACCACCTAAGGATCGAATGAAAATTAGTTCCAAACAACATTAAAATACTATGCCGGAAACCCGTACCGGCATGCTCGACCATTGTTCCGGCATAGTCTAAGTTAACCAAAACGGAAGACCAAATTTGAAACCTATTCCGGCATATGTGTTTCATAAGAAAACAACGCCGGAAGCAAGGATGCCGGCATTATCGTAACCTATTGTTCCAAGCCGGTACACAATTCCGGCATTGAAAATAATTGATATTGAATTCCGGAATTTAGCTTTGGAAAAAATTAATTCCTACATGTTTTTTTGTAGGTGCCGGCATTGTAATGTTGTAACTGAACAACGCCGGTTTCATTTCCGGCATTATCGATATTAATGGTACCATGCCGGTACCCAGTTCCGGTGTTGATGTTTATTAAGTTGCAATGCCGGT
Organism: Papaver armeniacum; assembly: GCA_023531295.1. Taxonomy (NCBI): domain Eukaryota; kingdom Viridiplantae; phylum Streptophyta; class Magnoliopsida; order Ranunculales; family Papaveraceae; genus Papaver; species Papaver armeniacum. Next base: position 45,475 of record JAJJWW010006517.1, on the reverse strand, counting down.
TTTTGGTTTGGGATGGAATTGTTTCTGTATGTTTTTCATTCAGTACCGGCATGGTAAACGATCAATGAAACCTTGCCGGTTGAATATTCCGTAGTATATTCCTTGTTAGGTAAAAAGGTTAACTCTGTACCGGCATAGTTTTTTGGTAGAATTCTATGCCGGTTTATAATTCAAATTGGGGGATATCAGTTTACCGGCATGGTCGTAGTATGAATACCATGCCGGTACCTTGACTACCGGCATAGTATTCATACAACTACCATGCCGGCATCGAGGTTTTTCAGCAGAAAAAATGGAGGGTTTAAAGAAAAAATTCGATTTTTCGACATCTTAGCATCTTTACCTGTGTGTTGGGGATGCTTGTATGTTGTGCAAGTTTACTTTCTTGTGTTGGTTCTTCAAGAAACTCTCCATACTCGTCAAAATCATCATTCAAGGGTGTTGGCTCAACAAAGAGTTGCAATTGTGAGTTGTTGTCGTTAGCTGAAGATTCAAGATATGCTCCTTGTTGTAGTTGAGCTAAAGATTCTGCAGCAGCAATCCTCTCTTCACAATCATCCTCCATTTTCCCCCAAAAAAGTTCCTCCAAAAAATATTTTTTCTCTCCTTCTACTCCCACCTCACTCACCCAAAATCAAATAAAACACACTAATCATTTATACAAAATCTTATGATTTTATTAATTATTATTAATCACTAATCTTGATTAGTGAGGGGTAGATTAGGATTTAAAAAAATATTTAGATAAGGGGTGACCCCGAATTGATATATGGATCCAGTTTTTGTCATTTTCTTGTATCCCCCAATTCCTTTTTATATCCCCCAATTTCGCGTTCATTCAAAAAACTTAAGATTTTTTCAAATTTCATTTTTGGGGCAACTTCTTAATCGAGAGACATGTTAACTCCGGGTCTACCGATTATGGTAGTTCCCAAATTCGAAAAACTTGAGATTTTTTCAAATATCAATTTTGGGGCAACTTCATAATCGGGAGACATGGTAAATAAATACCCTTCGATTGTAGTTTTTTTTTCAAAATAACATAACTTTCAAACCACATATGTACACAATACCCTCCGATTATCCTAATATCTACCGATTAAAAAACTAAATACCGATCCTACTTTTATCTACCGATTGTGGAGGGTATAATAGTCATTTCGAAAAATCGGAGATAAGGGATGGCTTCATTTTAAGTTTGGGTGTCCCTATTTTGTCTTAATAGTCGCCCCTAATTCTTTCAAGGTCACCCTAATGACGCCAGGTTTTTAAAGGGTCCTAATCCTAAAGAGCAAAAAAAAAAAAATTGTGTGCTCCGCAGTTAATCAACGTTTTTACATCTCAAATTTTCTTATTTATTAAAAATTTAAAGCATGAACATTAACGGAAGAAGTGCTTTCCCATGAAGGTGGTGGTACCATTGTTGGCATTGCCTTTAAAGCAAATGGGTATCCAACCCGGTGGAAAGTTTCATAAACGCTGTCAAAGTGATAACCCGGTGGAAGATTTCTAGGCACAAAAGAAGCAAGCTCTTCGTGTCTTCAGGTTTGAATGTTGTATGCCCAAATGTCGTACTTGTAGCTGAACAAAATAACATTTTTGTCCACTGGATTGAAACCAAAAACCCGCATTTCATGAATAGCAATATTTTCTTCGTGGCTATAGTCAACTGCACTTTCTTCTTCTTCTATTTCTTCCCACCAATCTTCATACCACTTCTCACGGAATTTTCTTGCAATTTCTGCCTCCTTCAAACAGAATTTTCTAGCAACATCTGCTACGAGATCACTTAAGTCAAAATCCTTGTGCAGCAAGCGCCAATCCTCCTCAAACACCCAGATTCCCAAAATCTTCTCGCTTGTCGAAATTCCAGCATAATAGAGCAAGCCTTCCGATTCTCCAAGAAAATCATTGTTGCGCGTGCCATAAGAACCTTCCGACCCCAAGTCAGGGAAGTCAATCGACAGACACTGCTGGTCACCAGTTTCAACGTTATTGTTGTTGTTCAGATTATAAGCTATTATTTTTCCACGGTCAATCCAATACAATACTCCACTTACAATAACTATAGTGTTAAAGGCATAGAAGTACCCGGTAGACTCATTGGGGCTTGAAACTTCATAGACATTCCATTCGCCCACATCAGAAGAAAATACCCAAACCTTGAATTTTTTGGATTCTGGATCAGATCTCGGGAGAAGCACAACCTTGTAACAACTATTGGATGAAGTAGACTCACAAGTAAAACCAATAACAAACTCATTGGTGCTGATGGATGCCGGAGCTGGAGGTAAACAACTTCATTCCATTCGCCCACATCAGAAGAAACTCATTGGTGTAGCTGTCAAGTATGAGTACATAAAGCAGTTAAGTTGGGAACAACTTCATGATTTATGTAAAAAGTGTTTTGGTTGGGATAAAGAGACAACAGACATTGAGTTCAACAGGTGCTTCTCATACAAAACTAGACATTTTAACATGAGTCAGTTGATCAAGATGTTCAAAGGCACTGCCGAGAAAGAAAAGCAAGGACCGTTAAGTGATGCTGAAGTGGATGCCGCGGCCACCACCTATCTCTTGGTTATATTGGGATGTGTTATATTCCCCAATACCAGTAGAAACCGAGTAGACGCCAACCTTCTACAACTATTGCATCCTCTCAATAAGGTCGCATACAACTCTTGGGGCACGACAACTATTGCATTCTTGATGTCACAGTTAAGAAAGGCGTCGAGGTTTAGAACTAGCCAAATTTCCGGGAACGTGAGTCTATTCCAGGTATTTTCTCAACTTTATTAATCCATGGATCGTTATATTTTTTTTTCTAATTTAAGAATCAATTTCTAATACTTGGTTTGGTATCTATGTAGACATGGATGTATGACCACTACCCCAGTCTGAAATTGGCAGATGTGAACACAGCGTAAGAGAGAGGTACACCGAGAGGAACAAAGTACAAGTTCACAAAGAAACGTTCAAGGTCAAAGGAGCAGCAATTGGTTAGCTTGAGGGAGAAATTAGACTCACTTAAGGATTTGGAGGTATGCTTTGATCCATACAAGGAAGACCGAGCTAGTGGACATATAGCGGGTCGTTCCGAGTTGTCCCATTATTTTGGACCGTTGTGGCACCCCACAGGTTATGTGATGTACAATGGCTCCAGGGTGATGCGACAACATGGTTCTTGCCAAACAGTACCATGGCATCACATGAATGGAAAGTTCAAGTTGGACGTGGAGCATAACGAGTCTAACCAGGACACCATTAAGGTAGTTTACTCTGGTACACCATCTGTTACTGAACATTGGGATAAGAGGCTGTACCACTTGGTGAACACTGGGAGAGCTGTCAACCGAGGTGATGAAAATGCTCTAGACTATATGGAGTGGTACCGGGAGCATTCACATCTTCGTTTAATCCGTTAACTTAAAGCAAAGACGACCTCGGCGACTTCCATTTATAGATGTATATATCATCAAAGAAAAACCCTCAGGTTATGATAAACTGGTGCTTATGGTTATGACTTTTCCCTCGAATATTACGATTCAATTTCTTAGGTGAACTCAAAATAGTTAATATCGCATATCGGTATCGTATCGGGCGTGTCCTATACACCTATACAAAAGATATTATCGATTTTTATCTGCTATACATAATTAAAATTATAATTTCAAATATCTATAATATAAGAATCATAATCAAAAACAATAATAATCATAAATATTTCTCAAACTTCCAAAATAAGAGGTAGTTAACATACATTCTCATTAACTCCCTTTCCTCGAAATTGCATATGCACAATCAAAACTTAATGCTGACACTCTAACAAGTTAAGGGTTGCAGAAAAATTCTCAAACAAATAAGGCAATTAATTTGACGCACCATTAACGATTTATGGATCAATCTATTTTCCGAAACAAAAAAAATGCTCTAACTCGTTAGTGTTTGGTTTACTAGATCTTTACTACAGATGACACTGAAAATGCCTAATTTTCCTTTCATAGATTTCATATTTATTAAAAATGATACTGGAACCTATAATATCAGTGTATAGGTAAAACCGATATATTGGTCGGTACCAGCTGATACGGCCGTTTTTATCGTCCGTCTTCGTATCGGCGATATTTTCGATATCGTATAGGTATTTTCCGATATCCGATAAAAACCTGTAATATCGGCCTGTATAACCGATATTGACTACCTTGGGTGAACTCTATTTGAGGTTTTGTCAATTAAAAAACAGGTGAATAGGTTCAAGTTTTTGTCCAAATGGTGTGCTTATTGCATAACGGCTGGACAGCCTGTGCCAATTGAGAAGATAAAAAACCACAGGGAGATGATTGATAATGTTTATAATGAAGAGTATGCAGCTGAGTTTGGGGAGAAAGTAACGAAGAACCTGCCCAAGAAAAAAGCATCAAAGGCGAACAAAACATCTCAGGCTTCTTCAAGTTTTCATGTTGAAGGAAATATTGAGGGAGATGAAGGTGACAATGAGGGTCGTCTGGATCGTGTTAAGCGTTCTAAAACTTTAACTAACAATACTAAGAAGAAAACTAGGTGATAATGTGTTGTTCGATGTTATGGATTATGTCGTTTTAACAGTTTCTTTCGGATTATGGTGTTTTAAATACTTGTTTTGGATTATATGTTCCAAAGTTTATGGGTTAGAATGTATTTTGAGTTATGTTTATTACTTGATTGTCTAAAACTGCTGAATTTTTCCCCATAATCGGAGGATAAATATCAACCTTACCTACCGATTCTGGTAAATTTTCAAAAAATTGACAGATATGTGCAGAATCGGTAGTAATGTTATCAACCTTTAATACCGATTCTGGTGACTTTTAAAAAAAATTGTCAGACAGGTCCACAATCGGAAGTAAAAATATTAACCATTTCTACCGATTGTCGTGGTTTCATTTTAACAGTTCTTCTGAACCAAAAAACCCTTATAATCGGATACAATATTTTCTCATTGTCTACCGATTAACGTGGGGTTTAAAATCGGTAGGTTAGGTTAACTTCATAAGCTACCGATTACGGTAGTTCCCAAATTCGAAAAACTTGAGATTTTTTCAAATTTCATTTTTGGGGCAACTTCTTAATCGGGAGACATGTTAACTCCAAGTCTACCGATTATGGTAGCTCCCAAATTCGAAAAACTTGAGATTTTTTCAAATATCAATTTTGGGACAACTTCATAATCGGGAGACATGGTAAATAAATACCCTCCGATTGTAGGTTTTTTTTTCAAAATAACATAATTTTCAAACCACATATGTACACAATACCCTCCGATTATCCTAATATCTACCGATTAAAAAACTAAACTACCGATCCTACTTTTATCTACCGATTGTGGAGGGTATAATTGTCATTTCAAAAAATTGGAGATAAGGATGGCTTCATTTTAGGTTTGGGTGACCCTATTTTGTCTTATTAGTCGCCCCTAATTCTTTCAAGGCGCTAATGACGCCAGGTTTTTAAAGGGTCCTAATCCTCAAGAGCAAAAAAAAAAATTTGTGTGCTCCGCAGTTAATCAACGTTTTTACATCTCAAATTTTCTTATTTATTGAAAATTTAAAGCATGAACATTAACTGAAGAAGTGCTTTCCCATGAAGGTGGTGGTACCATTGTTGGCATTGCCTTTAAAGCAAATGGGTATCCAACTCGGTGGAAAGTTTCATAAACGCTGTGAAAGTGATAACCCGGTGGAAGAGTTTTAGGCACAAAAGAAGCAAGCTCTTCGTGTCTTCTGGTTTGAATGTTGTATGCCCAAATGTCGTACTTATAGCTGAACAAAATAACATTTTTGTCCACTGGATTGAAACCAAAAATCCGCATTTCATGAATAGCAATATTTTCTTCGTGGCTATAGTCAACTGCACCTTCTTCTTCTTCTATTTCTTCCCACCAATCTTCATACCACTTCTCACGGAATTTTCTAGCAATTTCTGCCTCCTTCAAACAGAATTTTCTAGCAACATCTGCTACGAGATCACTTAAGTCAAAATCCTTGTGCAGCAAGCGCCAATCCTCCTCAAACACCCAGATTCCCAAAATCTTCTCGCTTGTCGAGATTCCAGCGTAATAGAGCAAGCCTTCCGATTCTCCAAGAAAATCATTGTTGCGCGTGCCATAAGAATCTTCCGACCCCAAGTCAGGGAAGTCAATCGACAGACACTGCTGGTCACCAGTTTCAACGTTCTTGTTGTTGTTCAGATTATAAGCTATTATTTTTCCACGCTCAATCCAATACAATACTCCACTTACAATAACTATAGTGTTAAAGGCATAGAAGTACCCGATAGACTCCTTGGGGCCGCGTGAAACTTCATAGACATTCCATTCGCCCACATCAGATGAAAATACCCAAACCTTGAATTTTTTGGATTCTGGATCAGATCTCGGGAGAAGCACAACCTTGTAACAAATATTGGATGAAGTAGACTCACAAGTAAAACCAATAACAGACTCATTGGTGCTGATGGATGCCGGAGCTGGAGGAAGTGAAACCCATTGTTGTGTAAGTGGATTACACACATAATATTCCCTTTCTCTGCTATATGGTTTCAAATAACATAAAACCAACCCATTACTAGAAGCTAAGAGTACGATGCTTGTTCCGTTATCCGGATTTGGATTCGGGTTTAAAAACATAAAAGAAAATCCATGCTCATTGCCTGATATGAATTTTGAACTCAATGATTTTGGATATGAAATTAAGAATCTCATCTTAATATCACTAAGAAAGTAATTATGATAAACCAACCATGGGAGTTTATCAGATCCATTGAATTGAATCCATTTACTTATGAAATGAGGGTTTGAGAGAAGAGATGACCATACCTTTGAAACACGTCTCAATCTAAAGATTGATACGAAAGGAAGAAGAAGAAATATTTGGAACCAGATATCATCTGTTAATTTTGTGTCGAGAGAGGAAGAGGAAGAAGAAGAACCCAAATTCATCTTGATAGATTAGACACTAAGAGCATCTCCAACACGGTCTCAAAACCAAGAGCTCAGTGGAGAAATTCTTCACAAGGTGGGAGCAGAGCCAGCAGACAGATATAAGCATAAACTATAAGGAGCAAGGATAACTTTGAATCTTTAATTAAACAAACACTAATGTTGGATGTTTTCCCACAATCGCTAAAGGCGGTAGAATTTATAAACAATTGGATCACACTCAAATGGTACCAGCCCCGCTAATGTCGGTACTCGCCTTTAGCAATGTTTTTCTTCACGACAAGTATTACACACTTTTCTTAAAGGCTTTCTTTCTTAAAGCAAGCGCCCCTTTAATAAATCATAAATGGCACTCAAAAGGTGAAAAAGGTGGTTTACTGGGTTGCAAATTGCAACACCTAACCAGAAATCAATAATGCAATGTGACGTGAGGTGAACTAAGTTTTCTTCATTTTATTTTATTTTCCATCAAATCATGCCAAAAATTAATTCTTTATTCAATTAAAGGTTACATGAGTAAGAAAGAAGATGCCACATTGCGGAATGTCTACAGGTACAAAAAGAAGAAAATCAAGTGAAAAACTCATTTAGATGGTGGAGTTTTTCACGGCTCAGGTTGCATGTTCTCGCATTCTTCTCTGATTGATTGGAAGAGAACAGAGGAGAGATATCTCTCGCCAAAACTTGGAAACACAACCTGCAACGCCAGAAATTGGTATCAGATTTTAAGAGAATTGGTTAAACAGACACAAAATAGAATATAGTCAGAGATTAATATCATTTGTGAAAGATTAATAACCATGTGGTTGAAAGTAAGAAAACTGTATGCAATTCAATGGTTAAATGTAGTAAGGTGCGCACTTTTGGCGTTGCTGTTATAGTGGATTCTAGAAATCAGAGTTCAAAATTCAAACTAGATGTTTTGATCAACAGCCTTAAGACACTAAGAGTACTGCAAGGGTTTATACATGGGAAAAAAGGATCAACATCTTTAAGGTTACTTGATTCAATTTATGTGTTGAGCTTTCACCCTGATAAACATTTTCTGTATGTAGAAAGATTTCCCACATAATGGGACCCTTCAAAGTCATGCATCTGGTTCAAAACATCAGATTGAGTGTGTCCGACACTACAGTAGACAGACTGCTAAGTTTCTCAATCACTTAAGTGGAAGACTGTTAAGTCATGCTAGCAAAATGTCTCCATCGACTTTGAGCTACAAGTACCAGCTCTATTTGTTTGCTATGCGTACTCTTTTGTGAACGGGAACTTGGCTCAATAAAGTTTTAAATACCATATTCAAAACCCAAGAAAGGTATAACAAGAAGGTCCTTACTGCAATAAGCTTTCCTGCATTCTCAGGTCTCCTTGCAACCCTGATGGCAGCTGCTGCTGCAGCACCAGAAGAAATCCCCACCTGCGTAAGACATTGAAATATAAGCATTCAAGTTTACCGGTTTCTGCATGAAGACGGTTTTACATATGTATCCAAGATCCTCTACAGAAAATTTGTTATTCATTTTTTGAGAACATTCACTGTTACTATTTTATTCTCATGCATGTTTCAAGAAATAGGTCAATGTCTACTTATCTAATTATTGAGCTGCTTCTTAAAATCTCCACTAGTTTTGTATCTTACTCCAACTAAAAAAATCAAAAACAGATCCATTGTACTTCTCAGGGAGCTTCTAAGAGTAATCTAATTTAAGTCCTAAATATCATCTACTTTCTGTACCTTTTCTGTCAGATATAACTAAACACTTAACTTCATATTCGACAAGGTTAGTTGTTCCCTACATGCAGTGTTTTAAAATACGTTAATGTGAAGCGATACGCTAACCTAGTAAAGCGTAGCTTCAATACGTTATTGAAGCGCAGCTTCACAAAATTAAAAAAAAAAAATACTAATAGATATCTATGTGAAACTGACCAACACAAAACCAAAAACCAATCTAATAATCCATGATAAAAGGAATAAATAAAACATATGCAGAGAGTTGTAGTTTTTAGGGTTTTTTAATACTAAAACCTAAGAAGGAAACGTTGGGACTTATAAACAGGGAATTAAATCCCTGTATATTCTCTAGAAAACCTAAGAAAGAAAATTAAATCCCTGTTTTTTCTCTAGAAAATCTAAGAAATATTGGGACTTGTTTTTGGCATTTAAATTCCTGCTTTTTCTCTAGAATATACCTTTTTCTTCTCTAGAAAATATACCCTAGTATTAATGCGGAAATATTAAAGCGTTTTTTTAGTGAAGCGCTAAAAAACGCGCTTCAATACGCGCTTCAAAACGTTTTTTAAAACACTGCCTACATGAACCCAAGTTCCCATATTCTACTACATAATACGAAATCAAGTCTTAACAACAGTAAGTGTACAAACCATTAGGCCTTCTTGAAGTGCCAACTGTTTTGCAGTTTCGATAGATTCATCACTTGATACCTGTTACATAAAGTACATAAGAAATGTGAAATCCAACAAAAGAGAAAACCTGGTTTAAAGAAGTAGAAAAGGATCAAGTAAAGTTAACGCATCAAACTCAGAGACCTGCATAAATATTACAGAGAGGTTATAGTTTATAAGGGAAACACAGCATGAAGTAGAATAATAGCCCCACGTTTTCATACGTTGATAAGGTAAACATGATAAATAACCAGGAATATAATAAGAAACACTAGTGTCGACAGTAACTTGAAGGAACCACTGAAATGTGAATAAAGCAAAATTTGTTTGTCTTACTGGACTCCACAACTGTACTATCACATAATTAGAGACGTTAAAGTTCAAACATTGCAAACTCTTTCTTGGGTAGTGAATTACCGTTAGAGTTTAAACATTGCAAATTCTTTCTTGGGTAATGAATTACAAAGGAGAAGATAGGATATGAACTCGGACGGTGAAATAATAAGCTTGAGATGAGATTCGAACCTCTATGATTTCATCAACTATGCTCAGGTCTAAATTTCCAGGTATAAAGCCTGCTCCAATCCCTTGAATTTTGTGAGGACCTGCATATTTGATAGCAGTATGAGGGAAGTATTTAAACAATCCGAGAATAAACAAAATCTTCAGCGAAAATGTGAAACAACCTAAAATTCTATGCATTGCTTACCAGGTGATCCCCCTGAAAGTATGTTGCTTTCTGTTGGCTCGACACCAATAACCTAATATATCATGAAGTAAATTAAAGTTTCACAAAGTAACAGTCTGTTCCAAAAGGAAAACCTTGCTTCCAAAATAGTTGAGCACATATATAAAGAATATTTCAAGTACCTTTATGTTAGGATTTTGTTTCTTTAGGTACTGACCAACCCAGAAATAGTTCCACCAGTACCAATTCCTGCGACAAATATATCCACTTTGCCTCTTGTATCTTCCCAGATCTCAGGACCAGTTGTCTCGAAGTGAATCTAAATGCATCACATTACAAATATTAGACGATATAAAAAGTCCTCTCTTTATATGACAAAATTAACAACCACTCAACAGTCAACCTGGTAGTCCCATAACCTCGGGTTTTGTAATATATGAATGGTCTAAAGTCTTAACCAATACACCATAACGAAGAACTTCACAATAGTGAGGTCAAATGTGAAAGATTAAACTCATACCTTTGGATTAGCAGGGTTGTCAAATTGTTGAAGCATGTAAGAGTTCGGTGTCTTCTTTAAAATCTCTTCTGCTTTTGCAAGAGCTCCCTTCATACCCTTGGCAGATTCTGTAAGAACTAACTCTGCTCCAAATGCCTTCAGAAGGACTCGTCGTTCCATACTCATAGATGCAGGCATTGTTAAGATGAGCTTGTATCCTCTTGCTGCAGCAATGAAGGCAAGACCGATACCCGTGTTTCCACTGGTTGGTTCCACCAGGACACTCTTGAAAATAGAGAGAGACAATACAAATTGAGATATAGATAATACGGTGATGACCATATTTCGGAGCATGTACCATTAAAACTGGGGGCATTTCTTCGAGAAAAATTAACAAACAATGAGTTTTTTTTTCTTTTGAAAGTTCAAGAAAGAGGTAACAGTTACCTTTCCAGGAGTAATAAGTCCCTTTTCCTCAGCATCAGTTACCATACTGTAACCTATCCTAAGAAAGTAGGTTGAGACAGAACATGTCAGAAAATCAAATTTCATTCTCTAGTTGTCTGTCTCATAGTATGTGTAGCTTACCTGTCTTTAACACTGCAACAAGGTTCCATTATCTCAAGCTTGGCAGCAATACTTGCAACAGAACCCTTGACGATATTATTGAGATAAACCATAGGTGTCTTCCCAATAAGCTGTTATAAACCCACCAAAGGCGAACATTAGATAATCTAAAGTCAATTATATACTAAATTTAGCATTCATCCACGTTACAATACGCAACTGAAGGTTTGTCGGACATATCATATACTTGAATTATTATCAGTTCCCTTGGGTTAGCTAATTCAACCTAAAGCACAAAACACAAATCTCATGTCTCGAAATTCTGTTTCTCACTCAATTCACCTGATATAACCTAGAACACCATCGAAGATAACTAAGTTCGAAGTTGTCCTTGAATTTCAAGGATTTATAATAGACAACGCCTATAAATTTTGAGTTAACCTCGAGTAACTTGTTAAAATGAATTGCATTCTAGAAAATGTAGCAACAGACTACCCTTTCCAATTTTGGGAATGCAATCCATATTTAGAAATGAAAGGCATTGGAATTAAGCACCGGCTTCCCATACACACCCAAACCCCCCCACCACCACCACCACCACCGTGAATATGACTCTAATATGAACTGAATTCTACAGCTGATCCAAGATACATCTAAGCCCTAAGTTTCTTGAAAAACAACCAAATCACTACAGTAATCAACAAACAGAACAAATTGAAGACTTGTAAAACAAAAGTTCAAGCGAAGGAACAATAAAAATTCCAACTTTATCCCAAAATCAATAAAATTAAACAAAACCCAGTTTGGAATTTGGGTTGGATTAATGATTGTATACCTGAGAAACATCTTCAGCAATGTTAAGACCTTCAATTTGAGTGGATGGTTCAGCAGAAACAGCTTTACAAACAACAAGAGACTGTGGGAGTTTTTTTCCCGCAAATTGGGGAGATGATTTTCTCAAATTAATGAAAGAAGATTGACATAGTAATTGGGTTTTAGAAGAAGAAGAAAACCCTAATTTAGATTTGGGGATAGAAGTCAATGGATTGGAACAAAGAGTAGAAGAAGCCATAGTTGGTGCTGAGGTCTAGTAGTTGGTTACTAAATACAGAACAAAGTTAGCTTCTTCTTTTTCCCTTCAAAATTTTGGTCTATGTGTTACCTCCTCCAAATTTTTGTTTATGCGTCTCATCTCTGCAAACAAGTTTTGGTATGCCCCTAAATAAATTAGTACCCCTGTTAGCAATGTTAGCGGTAAAGGAAAGTGGGATGATTACGCAAAGAAGCACGAGAATAAATAATGTCAAGATATACTATAACATTTTATTTCTAAAACACATTATGGAATGTCTGCGCGTACAAAAAGAGGTGGTACTAGTAGTACAAAATGAGAAATTCTCATCTAGATGATTTTCATGGCTCAGGTTGCATGTTCTCGCATTCTTCTTTGATTGATTGGAAGAGAACAGTAGAGAGATATCTCTCGCCAAAACTTGGAAACACAACCTGCGAAATCCGAAAATAATAGTTTAAATTGACACAACATGAAATATAATCAGAGATTAATATATATCATGCCTGCTGGAAGATCGATATCAAGGTGGCACGTAGAAAGTAATACAGAGATGTATCTAATTAAGCTGTTGATAGTGTTTTGTGTGTATTTCGTGTACTCTTTCATGAACTCACAATTGGCTCTTATAGAGTTTTAAATACCATACCACGATAAGCTTTCCTGCATTCTCAAGTCTCTTTGCAACCTTGATTGCAGCTGCTGCCGCTGCACCAGAAGAAATTCCTACCTGCTTAAGACATTGACATATAAGCATTCTAGCAGGCATAAAAATAACGTAGAATATAAAAAAATTTATCCACCGAACAGTAGTCAGCTAGTCATTTAGGAACTTCCGTTTTTACCCTTTTATCCTCGTGCATGTGCAGGTTTCAGGTTTCAAGTTTCTATTTTTCTTTTTGAAGCATGCAAATAAACATGTCATCGGCAGTCCTACTTATTTTGGCAATTCGCCGAATATTGTATCTCAAAGTGCAATAGTAAAGTTATTAGGTGAAGGTACTAGTGTTCTGAGTTCGAAACTTTTCAGCATTCAAGATCCGATTGTTCTAGTCCATAATATAAAATCAAGTCTGAAACAACATGCAGTAAGTACATGTACAAACCATTAGGCCTTCTTGAAGGGCCAACTGTCTCGCTGTTTCAATAGATTCATCACTTGATACCTGTTACATACCCTAAATAATAAGGCAACGGTATGATGGTTGCAGACAAGTTAGAGATTATACGGGAATATCACCATGAAGTAGAACAATAGCCTCAACATTTTCGTATAATCAACAACAATATACTACACACTAATAAAGAACATTAGAAGTAATTTCTTGGGTGAAATAATAAGCATTAAGATAAGAATTTGAACCGCTATGATTTCATCAACTATGCTCAAGTCTGTATTCCCAAGTACGATGCCTGCTCCAATCCCTTGAATTTCGTGAGGACCTGTATATATTTGATAGCAAAACTGTACTGAGAATAAACAAAATTTTCAGTGAAACAACCCAAAATGTCTATATCCGTTGCTTACCAGGTGTTCCCCCTGAAAGTACGTTGCTTTCTAATGGCTCAACACCAATAACCTGATACATCATGAAGTCGAATTAAATTTTCACATACAGCCTGTTCTCAAAGGAAAATATTGCTTTTAAAATAGTTCAGAACTTCAGATATCTGATAAAGAATATTTCAGCTACCTTGACGTTAGGATTTTGTTGCTTTAGGTACCGACCAACCCCAGAAATAGTTCCACCAGTACCAACTGCAGCGACAAATATATCCACTTTGCCTCTTGTATCTTCCCAGATCTCAGGACCAGTTGTCTCGAAGTGAATCTATATGCACAAAAAAATTAGACAATACAAAATCACTCCTCTCTTCATATGACAATGAACGACCACAGACCACTCTACAGTCGTCTAGATAGTCCCATAATTCAGAGTCTTTTTATATATGAATGGTCCAAATCCTGCTCATCTGACCATAAGGAAGAACTTGACCACAGCAATTAAGGTTAAAATGTGAATTATTAAGCTCGCACCTTTGGATTAGCAGGGTTGTCAGCTTGTTGAAGCGTGTAAGAATTTGGTGTCATCCTTAAAATCTCTTCTGCTTTTGTAAGAGCTCCCATCATACCCTTGGCAGATTCTGTAAGAACTAACTCGGCTCCAAATGCCTTCAGAAGGACTCGTCTTTCCATACTCATAGATGCAGACATTGTTATGATGAGTTTGTATCCTTTTACAGCAGCAACAAAGGCAAGACCGATACCCGTGTTTCCAGTGGTTGATTCCACCAGGACAGTCTAAAATAGATAAAGGGAAGATAAAGTTTGATATGGAAAATAAGGTGATGACCATATTTCGGAGCATGCAGCATAGAACTGTTACCTTTCCGGGTGTTATAAGTCCCTTTTCCTCGGCATCAGTTATCATACTGTAACCTATCCTAGAATATTAATTGCAAATAAATTACGTCAGGAAATCGAATTTCATTTGCTAACTGTCTGTCTCTTAGTATGTATAATTTTACCTGTCTTTTACACTGCGACAGAGTTCCATTGTCTCAAGTTTGGCAGCAACTCTTGCAACAGAACCCTCGACAATATTATTGAGGTAAACCATAGGTGTCCTCCCAATAAGCTGTTATAGAGCAACCAACACCAACATTAGATATATTAAATGCAATATATATATATATAGATATATATACAACTTTTTTTTTTACTCAAGGCTGAGAATATACAACATGTATCATTCATGAGCGTTACAATACACAGCTGAAGGTTCACTAAATATATCTGGAAAAAATGGACCTGTTTAGTACTCAACTAGTTTTTCCTCTTTTGAGGGTAAGGGTACTCGGGATCTTCCTAGAACATGACATGCATGTTGTGCGTTTTGGACCCTTGTCTTTTTTTTTTTTTTTGTGTGGTATCTAATAGCCCATGTAGGACTATGCTGCTGCAGCAGATAGACTGCCAAATTTTCATTAACTTTTGTTTAGCTGATAGCCCATATAGGGCTATTAGTTTTGAGCATCCAATTCACAGCCGATTGGCTTTTTGGACCCTTGTCGGCATTGTCATATATTCAGATACCTGCGAATTTAAGAGAGTATCTTGCAGGCCGGGTGTCCAACGGAAGGCACCCTTATACTAGTACTAGTCAGATCGTACTACAACTTGGCTCAATCTAAAAGCACAAAACATAAAACCCATGTCTCCATTTTTTGTTCTGCAATCTCAACATAAAATGTGCATCTAATACGGTGGGTAATCTTCCCGCTTTATAATAGATTCGCTTCAACAGAGCGACTCAAAGCAGACCGTAGAATCATGATGCGAAACATACGCATCCAAGCGTGAAGTGTACGCTTTTAAAAACTATTAGTTTATATTCATTAATGATACAGAACAAATTGACCACTTGGTATATGAAACAAAAATTCAAAGCCTATGAATGAACAAAACCAAAAGAAGAAAAAAAAGGCTTCTCTTAAATAGCCCATAGATTTATTAACCATAGTGCTTAAACTAACCAAACATACCTTAACATTATTCGCCCACAAAATCATACATAATTATTAAGTATAGCCCACAAAATGGTAATCATCAAATCCCTAAATCAACAACAAAAAGAAGTTCTGATTTTTATAAAAAAAATTTTTTTGACATAAAACATAATTACTGATTTTAACGATGGATTAATACTCTCAATTAATTTTTTTCTAATCTTGGATTCATGATTGAGGGGATAAAAAACATCATCCTAAGGATTTTTATATGGATTTTGTTTATGGATATGCTAGGAAAATGATCAAATCTTAGTTAATTATTGTTTGATTGATGTTGTTGTGAGAAAAATGTTATGGAATAATTAGAATATATGCACCCCAATCAATTTTAATATAATCATGATTGAGACTTTAGAGAAAATTAAAATTAGGGTTTATTTTGTTTTGAGGAGAAAAACTTAGGGTTCATAATTAGTCAACTTTTTAGTATACTAAAAAGAACAATTACAATTGGTTTGAAGTATGATTAGTAAAAAAAAGGTTAGGGTTTATTTTGGTTTTGTGTATAAAGGAAATTTTAAGTTTGATTGTTCATAAAAATTAAGACTTGTTTGGCTTTCCATTATGACTTAAATTTTTTGGCTATGGTTAATAAATGTGTGGGTTATATTTAAGAGAAGCCAAAAAAAAAAAAAAAAAAAAAGGTTTGGAATTTTAGTTAGTGTTAAAAATGTATGCCTGACAAACATCTTCAGCAATGTTAAGACCTTCAGCTTCAGTAAATGGTTTAGCAGAAACAGCCTTGCAAACAACTACAGAAGAGTGTAAGAGTTGTTGTTTTCTTGGAGGAGATGATTTTTTCAAGTTAATGAAAGAAGATTCAGATAGTGGTAATTGGGTTTTAGAAGGGGAAGGAAACCACAATACAGATTTGGGGATAGAAGCCAACGGGTTGGAAAAAAGAGGAGAAGCCATTATTGAGGATAGCTTTGTGGTTGGCTATATAAGTACCATACACATCATCTTCACTATCTCCTAAATGTTTCCAGATAAAGACTACTGTATTTGATTTTTTTATTAAAGCATCAAAATCATATGCAGCCTTAAAATTTGGACCTTCTCAATGTCTCATTATTGGAGATGCTTCTACAAAGGTGATAATGATCAATTCCACAAAGCACGTGTCTATAGACTTTGAGGGAAAGTTGAAAGATGAGAAGAAGAGATTGGTATGTAATATTCTTCGATCTTTGTCGGTCCAATAATAAATCTCATAGGAGGGTCCTGCTCTATATTGAGTCCACTGTATAGTGGTTTAGATGCATGGTCCAGCTCTGTATGGATATCCAATGGCATGTATCCGCCGGCCACAAGATTCACAAGCAATGTTACATCAGCCTTTAGAAGGCGCACTAGTTCTTGTAATTAATTGTGAATGGAAAAAGTCTGAATACATTATTTTATTTATTTATTTTCTTGTGCAAAGTATCTTTACCTTACTGTTGTTTAACCTTTTAATTTTTAGGGTGACCTCGAAGAATTAGAAATGACACAAAACGACAAAATAAAATGAAAATACTTATATGTCCCTTTATAATCGGTAGTTTAGAAGAAAAAAATTATCTACCGATTGTGACTATGTTCTTTTCTTCCTAGCTTTGGTTTTTGAAAAAATTAAATTTGGGGCTACGACCATAATCGGGAGGCAATAAACATTATGAAACTACCGATTGTACAATCGGTAGGCAATAAACATCCTGAAACTACCGATTGTGGAAACAGAGAAATCTAAAATTCCTATTGGTTTTTGAAAATTTCGAATTTGGGGCTACGACCATATTCGGGAGGCAATAAACATTATGAAACTACCGATTGTACAATCGGTAGGCAATAAACATCATGAAACAACCGATTGTGGAAATAGAGAAATCTAAAATTCTTATTGGTTTTTGAAAATTTCGAATTTGGGGCTACGACCATAATCGGGAGGCAATAAATATTATGAAACTACCGATTGTACAATCGGTAGGCAATAAACATCATGAAACTACCGATTGTGGAAATAGAGAAATCTAAAATTCCTATTGGTTTTTTCAAAATTTCGAATTTGGGGCTATTACCATAATCGAGAGGCAATAAACATTATGAAACTACCGATTGTACAATCGGTAGGCAATATACATCATGAAACTACCGATTGTGGAAATAGAGAAATCTAAAATTCCTATTGGTTTTTGAAAATTTCGAATTTGGGGCTATTACCATAATCGGGAGGCAATAAACATTATGAAACTACCGATTATACAATCGGTAGGCAATAAACATCATAAAACTACCGATTGTGGAAATAGAGAAATCTAAAATTCCTATTGGTTTTTGAAAATTTCGAATTTGGGGCTATTACCATAATCGGGAGGCAATAAACATTACGAAAATACCGATTGTACAATCGGTAGGCAATAAACATCATGAAACTACCGATTGTGGAAATTCTCAATCATATGAAAATGGAATCTCCTCTATATAACGAATTTCTCCCGATTGTAGACTTAACTACCGATTATGGAGGGCATATTTGCCATTTCGAAAAATTTGAGATAAGGGTGGCTTTGTTTTAGGTTTGGGTGACCTTTTTTTGTCATTTTGTGTCGCCCCTAATTCTTTTGGGGTCGCCCCTAAAAATGTCAGGCTTTTTAAGTATGGCGTAACAATTTTATTGACAAACATGTTTAATTTTGAAACCTATTATAGGGGCTCCAGGAAAAGTGTTTTGAGGGCTCCTAAGGATTCAAATATCCCACAATGAAGATAAGGGGACCTAATTTATAAGAAAAATACTAAAATACCCTTAACCGATTAAATATTGAAACCTAAAACTAATATGTTTTCATTCCTCTCCTTTAACTCTTCCATTTTCTTCTTCCCCATCACCTCCATCGCCTATTTCTTCGATTCGTCAATTCCCAAAATAATTCATTATCGATTAACACCATTTAATCCACCCGCAATGACTTCAATAAGGTAAAAATCAAAAACCCATCTTATTTTATTGGTTTTAATGCATGGATAAGCGGAATCGATCGAATTAGGTTTTTGAAAAAACAGTTTCAGAAATGTCTACGGTTGGGAAAATTCATATTTCCCAACCGTAGACTGGGAAATATGAATTTTCCCAACCGTAGACATTTCTGCCTACGGTTGGGAAGTATGAATTTTCCCAACCGTAGGCTGTCTACGGTTGGGAAATATGATTTTTCCCAACCGTAGACAGTACTGAAAAAATAAGTGATGGGTTTTCTTAGTTTTTTATTTTTATGATCGCCATCTTTATCACGACGGAGAAGAAGAAAGAAGAATAATAAGCTTTTTTTTTATGATCATCATCATGATTTATGAATAGAAAAAGAAGGAGAAGATAATAAATTTAGTTTTTTTTTGTATATGATCATCATCTTCGTCATGATTTATGAATGAAAAGATAATGAGAAAATAATAAATTTAATTTTATAATTCATGGAGGATATTTTAGGCATTTCAAAAAATAATTGGATATGGGGTTTTGTTGATTACTATTTCATATCCCAATTTTGTCATCTTGTGAGCCCTCAAAACCCAATGTTTGGATCCCCTATAATAGGTTTCTTAATTTTTCCAGTTTTTTCACAATAACAAAAAATTATATTTTAAATTCTAATAAAGGTGTTTATTACACAAAGCTTTTAGTTTGCGACCCTAGCAACAAAGTTTGGGCTCCAACACATTTTTGAATAGCTATGCCTAATCTATGGAAAATAATACTAACCAAAACCACTACTTGGGTCATTTAAAAAAAAAAAAAAAAAAAAAAAAAAAAAATGCAACAAAAACAAGGAAAAACCAAAGTCTCAGCTTGAAAAGAACCAACAAAAAGAAAGAGCAAAAAAAAACCCTACTCGGTTCCAAGAGCTACAAACTAGAACGTCACTAAATCGCTCAAACTACTTATTTCTTGAGGGCTTTCTTTTTTTTTCTCGGCCACGCACTCATTATCTAAAATCCCAAGCAGGTTAGTTTTGGCTAATTGCTTGTCATTGTCATGATAAAGCTTTGTCTACGTATCTATAATACCACCAATGTAGTTACAGGAAATCCTACAACCACATCCTTAGAGAAATGTAATGAATAATTGAAGTAATCATCATAAAATTCATAAGAACATTCATTAAGATCTTCAAATTGGATACAAAATTATGAGAAAGCTCTAACTTGGAGAACAAATAATCTTTGTCTCTCCTAATTTTCTTGTCTAAGCTCTCAAAAAGATCTCTCTCAATACAAGGTCGCTCGTTCCCTTATATAGGGGTTTACATAGTGGATGACAGCTAATAAATCCCTTATTTTCGGATCTGACGTGCGTCATTAACGCACGCTTACATTGACTCTTTCGCACGTATTCTATAACATCGCATAGCTCTTCACACTTTACTCGTGATTAAGTGACATAAACTTTGATCGTCATTCGAAATAAGTTATACGCGGTTGACTTAGCTCGGTCTTGATAATCATTATTTCGCATACTTGATTGACATGCGGTATTTTGTATCTACAGCCAAAGATATCCTTCAAATCATCTCCTTTACCTCCCTTGGCTTATATCCCTAGAAAGGAACTAGCTATAGTTTCCCTTGGTTGATACCTCCCTTGGTTTGTACAATCATATCAACACTTAAGTGGTCCGTAGAAAGAAAGGTATATGATGATCTCTTTTTTTTTTTTTTTTTTATAGGTACAACTAGGTATCACCGGGGCCTTACGGCCCCGGCTCAACCTCCCAGGTTGTTGCTTAAGCAGGTTTAATTTAGAAGAATTTATGTTGTCATAGTAACTATTTACTTCATCTTTCTTTATTTATGTATTCACAAACCGTTTATTTAATGAACGCATAATTATTGATGCACAGATACACATTGTAATTAGCTTCAGCACCAGTAATTTGATGTGGATTTGAAGATGCAATTGCTTTAATTGGGTGTTTAAGGTAATTCCATTCCATATAAACTAATCAGTTAACGCCTAATAACATAAGTAGTAATAGTTCCAACAAAAATATATCTTTAAGAGAAAATATCAATCACTTGATTTAATTTCATCAATATTTATCCCTGGTTAATTTTAAAACCAATCATCATTACTGAAGATCGAAATAGAGAAATCAAAATAAAAGATTGATCCATGTTGACAAATATAAATTAATTTATTTTGGTTCGTAATGGTTATAACGATGAGAGGGAAACAAATGTGGTAACATTTTTTTCAGCAAAACATATTCCAATATACTTAGAAAATGATACGAAGCGAAATGCTCAAGTTCAACTATATGGAAAATTATACTGCTGGTGTTTTGTTTTGAAAGTACAATATGGTAGTTTTTTAACAAAACAAATGTGATTTTCTTAACATGTGGTTGCGAGGATAATCTGGTCAAGCTAAGGCGAGACTACGCAAAGGACTTGTAGTAGAGTGCAGGGCAACGACGTGACACTATAGTGATTTAGGAAACTCAGGGAAACTTAGGAGTATCATATTACACCCAAGGCCAAATTACATAATTAATTTAAAAGGCTAACTCAATAATTCCAAAAATAAATTAATTTAAAGCCATAGATATATGCGTACACATTCGCAGCGGTTGTAGTTTGCATTGTGACATATATCACGTTCAACCAAATAATACCATAAATAAGTTGTAATATATGATGATTAAAAGACAACATGAAAATAACCGTAAATATTAACGTAAAATGTGGCATGATATTACCTTTCAATCCTACTTGACTTCTACCAGTCATTTAACTCGAAAAAAAATCTATAGGTCTTTGAATTGTGCCTGACTTGTCGTATTGTTTTTTCAGTTTTGTATATACTGTAAGACATTCTTTGCATACTTTTATTCTTTCTCGATTCCAATTTATATCCATGTATACGCTGCATTTTTGTTCAGATGTATTTTTGAATGTTAACATCTTGCATTCTTGCTTTAAAAAAAAAAAAAAAAAATTGTTCATCTTTGTAATAATATTTCCCAAATTCTTCTATCTTTTCTTTAGATACATGATTTGGGAAGAGGCTCATATTATCTGCTTTTTATATATATGTTCTGTTACTTATTTTCCAACGAAAGAAATCACTTCTTCACCTATTTCTTTTAGTATCTTTTTCTTCAAAAAAAAAATATCTGGAAAACGGAAATTGTGTTTGTAGTTCTTTTGCGTGCGACCCTCATTAGACACTATCCCAAAGTTTTCCCAAATAAATAAGCTTTAAGAATTTTACTGTCACTTGACAAAATATAGATGAGTTGTAGGATTTTTTTCCTGCATTGTTGATTTTGTTGGTGTCAGCCAATTCTAAAAACTGGCTAAACGTGATGTCATTCCTGTATTTTTCTAATTTTTGGTATTTTCTAAACTCTATCGGCTCATGTTTTTTTTTTTCTCTTTCGTTGTACATATATATGATCCTATTTGATGATCGTTAATCCAATCTTAATTAGATTCGTATAACTCAATTGTATAATACTGCGAAAAACATGATCTCGTACCATATTGTTCTCCCTGGATATACTGTTCCAACTCATATTTTTCATTGGAATTCATCATTTTTCTGTTAAGGAAATAAGGGTGTCGTGTGCAATGTAGTCGATATCGGATTTGGTGAATATCGGTCGGGACCGAGACACTATATTTCGGTGAATATCAGTGAAATATCGGCAATATCGGAATCTCCGAAACAGATATTATCGGTGGTATCTCGACCATCTCGGCGGATATTGACTACATTGGTCGTGTATAGGTTCTATTTTCCTATGTCGTACCTAACATTGGTTGATTGATAATGTATGTTCTTCTTCTATTGAACTATTTTTCTCAGAGGTTTAAACTATCTTGGTGTGGATAGATATTTTTCTCTTTCTATTTTTCTCCAAAACCATATTTTTATTGCTCTCAAACTTTAATTATTATAATACGAAAACTTGGTTATTTTCCAAGTTTATGTAGCAAGAAACCTTGTCCTTCTGTTGGTTTCTATAGTTTGAAATATTTTGTATTTTTCTAGGTACTTTAGTTTTATGGGAAAACCCATAAGTATATTTGTGGTATGTGTACTATTGTGAAAATCAAATTTTCACCTCAGTAAGCTAGTTTTTTCGCTGGAACTAACCCCGTAACTTGATTTTAATCATCGTAATTTAAGAAAAAATCACAAAACCACACGTAAACAACTACTTAATGAATTCCTAAAACACTGATTCATTGAAATTCATATTTTTTTTCATAGGGTAAAAAGCTATAGATTGATCTAGTTGTGTTGGCCTTTAGTTTGTAATTCATGTGCCCCAGGAGCGTCGAAACTTTTAAACATGTGATAGGTACTGGAGTAAAACCACATCTATTCTCTATTGCATTGTTGATTCTCTACATGTATATGCTTGAATTTAGGTTAATACAATCACTTATCCTCCGTTGCACTGTTAAATATCCAAGCATCTTGAAAAACTATACCCGGTTGTTGTGAACATTGCGTTTCCACCTCACTAAGTTCGATTTTTTGTTGGAAGTAGTGACCCTGTAGGAAGTACCAAACCTGTGAATCGATCTTAATCATAGAAATTGAACAAATTTCACAAACCATATGATAAATAGTTACTCAGAGATGAATACCTTGCTACATCCCAAGTTCACTAACACTTTGAGATATTAACTCGATTACCCTACCTTATATTAAATGTGATATATGATGGAGTATTCAAACCAAGTGTTAATTGCAGCGAGCAATTAAAGCTCGACAGAACTGTGTCTGGTGATCTAAGTTGTTAGGAACACACCCGAACCAACGTAAAAACATAATTTTAACCAAAAAACTCCACCACACTGTTCTAAGCTGGTCGGAATCTGAACACTATGATAAATAATATAATATTATATAAACTAAATTTTCAAGGAATTGATGGTATCAACAGTATATAATAAGTACCACACGAAAAACCAAAAAAGTTTACTTGATTTTTCTCAAACACCGTTATTTTCTAGGGAAGATCAATAATCCTTTGAAAATAATAAAGATAGAAATTCATTAAGTATGCCAAATAAATGATATAACAATAACCAAAATATTAATTTAAAAAATATATAATAATATAACTTAACATTCATTTAGAAGTTAGTACTGAAAAGAGTAATCAAATCTTCTAAAAATCATATTTTTAGAAGAAATAAATATATCTAAACCAATCCATTATTTCTTGAGACTTTTTTTTTCTTCAAAAAATCAGCTGCATACTATTCATAATCCGATGCTACTTTCTTTTGCAGTATGAGAGGAGTCTTTTTTTGCGTATTTTGCTTCCTTTGTGGTTAATTAGTGCACGTTTCCTACCCCTAGTAGATATCTCCTTGTGCTTATCTTTGGTAGTATGTGTAACATTCTTATCGCGACTTGGAACCTATGAAAGAGAGCTTATACATGTAAAAAGTGATTCATACTTGAAAAAAAAAATGCTTTGGTACGAATCGTTTGCAAAGCTTCCTGGCATTCAATATCAACATATGAATCCTCCAATTCTCTTTCTGGATTGAATACTTTTTGGACCGTAAAATTGTCAGATTGGTCGTTTATATTGTACTCCTGGATTACCAATTTGGAAAGAACAAAAATGGTGTGGTCCTTGATTCGGTTTAACCACCCATGTGCTTTTTCTCCCTTGTTAATCTGCATTTGGTAATAAATAATATGGTGAACATATACTCACAGTACATCTATCTATAATCAAGTTAATTGTCCATACTAATATGTCGTTACCTTATTGTATTTTTCTAGGTAATCTACATGTTCTTTCGCTGTGCATTTCATCAACTTTTATGATGTCTTTCCCATCACTGTGAATATTGCATAATCTTCGTCATCTTTTACATCCAAAAAAAAACGTCATTCATTCTCGCAATGGTATGTCCACTTTTTTGCACTTGCTACACCAAGGTTCCTCGTCTTCGTCGTACTCAACCTTTTTACTACATATGGTACATGACATGTAGTCACATTGTTTGTTCTCAACCAAGCCCAGTACTATTGCCTCGCATGTGAATGTTTTTCTCTACCATTTACTCATAAAAGCACACATTTAAATATGTTTTATTCTAGCAGGTAAAAATTAAAACTAACTACACGTTTACCATATTTTCACTGTATTGTATCGTGTTAGTTTTTTTCTTTATATTCTTTCTATTTTTGTTGGGATCAACCGGTTATAGCGATCCAGTTATTGTGATTCTCTTGTCTCCTGATTTAAGCCTCCAAAAAATTAATTTTGTATTTTTCGTATGTAATGAAAGTCATATAGCCTATCTTCTATTCTGTACACTTACTTTTTCTTAAATTCATTGGTATCTGGTATGTCCGGTTGATCAACACTCTAGAGGAAGTGGTTGTAGCTAATGAAAGTGTACCTGTAGCAAGGTGTAATTGTATGTTTTGTGAACAAATAAATGTTAATATCATCACATGACGTGGTTAATTAGTAGCGGACTAACATTGAAACTTGCTTACAGAGACTTTCACGTAATAATAAAAATTATCAAATTATTTATGTGTCCCTCTGCGACACCCTCTTCTAATGAGATGCACGATTACCCCGTAGAATTACCTTCATATCAACTCCCATGTTTTAAAAGTAATATAAGATTAATTATCAATTGATTAAGGAGTTTGAGTTCGTAATTTAGACACATTGAATAAGTTAACTACTCGTGGTCCTCTTCATCACCCATTTACTCGACGCAATATAAAATTTAAATCAAAGTTGCTTAATTTGTATCTTCGAGTGACTATCTTTTTCTTCTGAAATTCGCTGGCCCCTTTTTGACCATTTAGTGCCACCATAATATTACCTGAAACAGATTTCAAACTCCCAATAAAATTTGCAAGTAACAATGCTATCAATTCTATGTATCTTATTTATGTTGCATGGAATACTAAAAGGTAGTTTAGTTCTTACTAAGATGGAATGTGGTGTCTTTCACTTTTTTCAATGCATTTTTGATATCTGAATTAAATTTGTGTTTAGCAAATCTTGATTCTCCAGTGTCTAGTTTTCCTCACTTTGGTGAACTTGTTAAACCCCAAAATGTGTTTATAGTCAACAATTCTTAAACTTCCCTTTCAGAATAGAGATTAAAGCTTTTGATGGAATATAAATTCCCTTATACCAACTGCCTCTCGGATATTGTTTATTAGTGTCATGCGTCATGTAGTCTTCGCATCCTACACATGATTTTTAACTTGGTATCTTAGGTGACAAATAATTTCAAATACCATTAATATGGTTCAGTTATCTAGGTATCCGTGTTAATATAGTCCATGATCTGTTATCTATGTATCATCCCTAATGATACTTCTTCGTGAATTTTTTATTCGATGTTTCCAGGATAATTAAATGGTGACCATTGAGTAAATATGAACACTACCCACCCATTAGGTGCATGTATCAATCAAATTACAATGTGGCTTGCGTTGATCGTATCCGACGTTTCTTAGCTAACAAATGAGAACATGAAAGAGACCTATGAAAAGTGAAAACTTGACAAATAATTTCAAATACCATTAATATGCTTATGTTATCTAGGTATCCTTGTTAATATAGTCCATGATCTGTTATCTATGTATCATCCCTAATGATACTTCTTCGTGAATTTTTTATTCGATGTTTCCAGGATAATTAAATGGTGACCATTGAGTAAATGTGAGCACTACCCACCCATTAGGTGCATGTAGCAATCAAATTACAATGTCGCTTGCATTGATCGTATACGAACTTTCTTAGCTAACAAATGAGAACATGCAAGAGACCTATGAAAAGTGAAAACTTGCAATGCAAAATTAGTATTATACTCTAAGTAACTCAGTATAATGTTGGGTTCTTGAACAAACAGCTATGTCCCATGTGTATTCATCAAAAATGTAATTACTTGCTAGATGATCTAATTCTTGACATTTGGTTCTTGATAATTTGTTTTCTTGACAACTATTGATACTCGGAATATCACAAAGATCAAGATTCCTCCATCCATCTTTATTTTAAATATCGTGTAACTCTTGCGTTAATGATTTGCACATGTATGTATAATTAGATGTGTAATAGTCATCAACATGTCACAATAATAGGAATAACATACACGTTAATGTGACAATTAAACATTTACGACAGATTGGGTTGGAAGTGTGTGGTTTGCCTCAAGTCAATTACAAACAATTAGGTCTTTTCATCATTCACTATGTCGGCAATAAATTGGATATTCAGTTTCATCCGAGAACATGAAACAACCTTCAGTTAACCTAGTGCATTTTTCTTTTCCTATATAGGTGATCCCGTTTCTACAACTACGTGGACATTGAACGATACATTTTCTTAGCGTTTGAGAAAGAATTGGATTAGTTTTTTCAGCAAAAATTTCACACACATAAATTTGTGAACATTTGTGAATTTTTACCACCATTTAGATTCTTTTAGATTATTCAACACTCAGAAACAAAAAATAATAATATCAGGTAATCTATGTATAGGAATTTACTTGTGTACACATGCAATACAAAAAGA
Source organism: Papaver armeniacum (assembly GCA_023531295.1). NCBI lineage: Eukaryota > Viridiplantae > Streptophyta > Magnoliopsida > Ranunculales > Papaveraceae > Papaver > Papaver armeniacum. Next base: position 18,125 of record JAJJWW010006517.1, on the reverse strand, counting down.
TCACCCAAAAATTTCTTCCCAAATTTATTTCATAAAAAGATTTTTCAACTTAAAAACACAGATCAGGATGGTCTGAAGCATGTTCATATTATAGATGTTCATCTTCGATTTTCGGCCAATTTGGTTGTGCAATCATCATCATAAAGATATATGGGTGATGATTAAAACGTGCAATGGCTGCCATTCAATGTCGATAGATCTCGAAAGTGTGTCTACCAAAAGTTTTTGAAAAAGTTTTCTCACTTTCAAAATAGGAAAATATTCATTTGAGCTTCCAAACAATGAAAAACCATAGAAAATAAAATAATTTAGGTTAATTAGGCTTTTGTAAATTGTACTGCATCTGCATCTGAATCTCAATTTTCTTTTTTTGGTTACCAACCATTTTGCATCTGCATCTGAATTTCAATTTTGTTTTTTGGTTACCAACCATTTTTACCGTTGGATTTTTTTTTTAGAAAAGGGGAAATTGGGAAAATGCCCCAATATGGGATGCAATTGTTGGAAATTTGCTCCAACATTTAAAAATTTGGAATAATGCCCCATTTCGTCAAATACCCATCTAAGTCACATGTGTGAGCCCACACACGCGAAAATAAGACAAATACGCCCTTTATAATTCAGGGTTTTAGGGTCCAAAATAAATGTATATCCTAAACCTTGACCCCGAAACCCTTAATCCTGAATTTTGAACCCTAAACCCTCAATTCTAAAGGGTGTATTTGTTTCCGCGTGTGTGAGCTCATATATGTGACTACTGAGTTGGATAACAATATTAACAAAATGGGTCATTTTTCCAATTATTTTTAACGTTGGGGAAAATTTCTAACATTGCACCCTGTATTGGGGCATTTTCCCAATTTTCCCTAAAAAAACATATTGTAGGTCGACTGTGTAATACTTTGTTTTTAGTACTAACGTGAAATGCCAACGATAACATATCTACACATACGAATAGAATTGTGTCATTGAGTCAAAGATCAAACCTTGGAGGAGAATGTTAAACTCAGATTCGTGCTTTCTCCAGCTCATATTTCATGTTCTTGGGAGCTTGGCACGCTTAAATAAATCATAATTCAATTCAAAGACAACTTAAAACATCAAGTGGATTGTTCATCAAGGACAAAAAAGAGTGGTCAATCACTAACAATTTATGATAAAACTGAAAGGGAAGAATCGTTCCTTTATTGTACATACTTATCAGATTATCAAAATCATTGGAGTTGTTAGAGAAACAATATAGAAACACGGTAGCTCAAAAAAATTGTTCATGTAAAACAATTAAAAGAACTGATTTTTCTGATGAAGCAAGTTAGTTTTTGTTAGTAGGAATTCTTAACATGAATAAGAATCTATATTAATGTTGTGTTAGTAGGGTCACCATCCATATGAGAAGATAAAAACTTATATCAAAAGAGAAATCAATTAACAAAAACACATATGACTTTAAAAATAACATCACAAATGTTAACGACAGTATCAGTGTAAACATCTGTTGGCCGACAACTAAACCTTGCACTGATAGTTTAACCGCAACATTGTTTCTCACAACTCTAAATTTGTTACCAATTCACTTTTTATGTCCTTGGTTGTATGTGCTCATTATTACTGTTGTAGTTGATTTCACTTTTTATGGGTTTTCCAATTCCCAGTCGATCCAAATATTTCATTGGAAACTCGGTCACTTTCGGAAAAAATTCCCTAGGTTTATGAATATCAATCCTTCGTTTTTGAACATGAATGAAGCAGTATAGCGTTATATTTAAAGATTTAATTTGTAGGAGCAACTATCACCATGACTCTAATCCATTTTGCTTGTACTAATCAAAGAATGAATCATATCTATACACAAAATACAATTGGAATTTGGATGCATAATACCACCACCACTTACAGAGTATTAGACCATCTTCCCTTTTCAAAGGTCCGTCACCTACGACATAAAATCATTCAAAATTGCAGTGAATCGCGGGATGTAGAAAATGAAAAATCTGAGGATAGAACAATACCTAAATAAATAACGGAATTCATAGTAAGAGATTCCAGAGCCACCACTACCAAACCCCAAAACTACCACATATCAACCAAAGGAACCGACCACTGAATTACATCACCTTACATATCGTCGCTAGCATCTAATGGCATCTCAAATTAGTATGGTTGTCAAAAAAGCTTTCACTACCACTTTCTAAAATATATTGTGCTTCTAAAATTATACCTTTCTGAAAACTGTATTAGCATTAGTATCTGAATAAAAATGAAAGAAGATAAGTAGCTAATGAAACTATTTGTGTAAAAGTAGTTCAGTAACACGGACGGATCATTGACACGGAAAGATAAATAAGCTTAAAGAGATCAAGTTATACATCAAGCTATGTGTGCATATGAAGACGAAAGATCAATTCCATAACTAACTTATAGAACTGAAGTTTTATAATTTCCTTTCGAGATAGTTTAGTGCGGCCTTTGGTCTTTGCTTCTATCAAGGCTACCTGAGCATAGAAGTTTATTTATGTTTGGCCACTTTTGTTTCTCATACTTTTTATGAATTTGTTTATGTATTAGATTTGTATTGAAATTTCTAATAATGGCGAGCTATGTCTAAGGAGTGACTAGTGGAAGAAGGTAGAGTTATGACTTTTTCTGAAAGCAATTGCTTAATGGATAAATGTGAACATTGTTTTTCTTCTATCAGAAAGAGGAATCTGCAGTCGGTAGGACCAATCTTGTAATTTGAGAATCAAAACAATATCTGACTAACATAAGAGTATAGCCATAGTTCACTATTGATGATAACTAAGTTCAAAATGTTGTGCAGCAATTGACCATGCAAAACAAAGAGCACCTATATCTACATTTGGGTAACTTACTACGCATGATTTATAGAATCACTAAAGCAACATACCTTAATGAAGTACCGGTTCCTATGGAACTCTTTTGTCCATTTTGTATGATCTGCATCTCTGGACAAACGGGCCATAAACATGGTTAGTCTTGACCAAATCTTGATCTAGCCACCAACAAACTTACTATTAATCGATTAGCATCAATTTTACAAAGAATCATGAGAATATCCCCGACTTTAGGTACAACTTTAGAAAGATAATATACTGAGAAAAATCACAATATCGAATCCTTAATAATCGATTTTAATTCCGCAAATCAAGGAAGTATTCATAGTAAGTTTAGCTGTAACCAAGATGGCTTTTTGAGAAAGTTGTTATTTTCCAGCAAGAATGAATACATGAAATCAGAACTTAATCAAAAAGATAATGCTCTTTGAAGAATGAACACATACCAATGCCCTAAAATCAATCAAATAAAAACAAAATGAGTAATTTGAAAACACCTAATTATCATTATACACAAACTCAAACAAAACAAAACAAAAAAGTATCATGGGAGACGATGAGTTTACCTGTGATTCTAAATAAAAAGATTTTGAAATCGGTGAAAAGGGATGGAGAATCAATAAAGAAAAATAGGAACCAATAGGCGAATAGAGATAAGAGACTACGAAAGCATATTATATAGAAGATCGAAAAGATTACCAAGCAAACGAATCGAAATTGATGAGACATCCATTGTTTGAATTAGCCTCTCTTCACCTAAATCTTCAAAAGAATCGAAGAGACATAGACAAACCAAAATAAAGAACAATTAAAACTCTATACCTATTGTCTGCAACCATGGGTCTCAGCAACTCTATATATTGATTATGATTGTTGTGCAGGTTTCAAGAATCCCTATTAGGATCGTTGTGGATATGGAGCTCCACCTTAGAACGTGAACAATAAGGCTGGATGTGGTCAACTGGTTAAAAATGCAAGAGCTTAAATGGTGTAAAGTACTATGTACCAAACATCAAATGGTGTTACTCCTAAAATACCTTTTTCACGACTATATACAATTCATTAACTATTTAAAGTAGCTTTTAATTAAAATAACAGAACCAAATATAGAAATATAAATACCTCCTTTCACTTTCCCAAAATGTTTTTTCGTACGTAGAACCTCCATATTTTAGCTTAAATACCCTCGCAATAATATTTGGTCTATCCCCCGGTAGCTGTCCTGGTATCTTGATTAGAGCCAGTGTAATTTCCTTCCTTTTGGGATTGCAAGTGAATGTTATAAACAGATCTGGAACACCAATACGTCGGAAAATTGCAATGTCATCATGATAGTGATGCATCATATACCTTGGTCCTCCAGTAAATGATGATGGCAACACAGTACCTCTTCCTTTTTTTTATAGATGAATCTCCCTTTAGAAGTGAATCTTTTAACCCACAGTGTAAATCGGCTCTTATGTGCTCTTGGTTCTTCCTTAACCATTTTAATACACCCAAGTGAACCTGGATTTGGATTTGAATTGTTGTTACCACTGTTGTTACCACTCTGCAATAAGTAGAGTATGGAGGAATGGTCTAACATCAGGGACATAACATTGAAATATGTTAGCTTGATCCTGGTATGAAGCAACTTGATCCCCACACATGAGAACATACAATGAAGCGGTTAACTCTAAAATAATTTCACAGTTTCCGTCACATTATAGGAAATCGCATTTCAACAAATTCGTAATCAGACTACCTTTGTTATGTTCAGATCTTACTATTAGGAACTGAACAAATCTCACAAAGACATATGGCAGAGAGTAACCAATATCGCAGTAACTTATTTAATTTTCTCATAAAGAATGTTATACTCATAAATTTGTAATTTCATTCCAACCTACATATGGATTTAATTTACGTATAAATCCATTGAACAATATAATATAAGTCAAAAATAATTTAAAACAATGTATTTGAACTTGAATAAAATCTTATAAGAACCCAAAATTTTAAAATAAATAACTGCTGCCAAACCAATTCACTGAATATTCTTCAGAAAATCATTGGACTCCTAGTCTTCATAATCAGAGTTGCTCAATGCACGTTGCTACCCCTCCCAGAAGTCTTCGTTTTCTTAGTGTTTCTCTGTGTGGGTTGCGACTGATGATGTTTCGTTGTTTGCTTCTTAACTGGATCTCCAGTTACCAGGTGACTAATCTCTTGGGATTTTAAACTATATAGATGTTCTTATTCATTGTTGACATGATATATACGCTGTACAAAAACAGTTCTACATCAAGGCGTTTCTCCCTGGACAACTCGAATTCCATTCGAACCTAACTTGTAATATATATACCCCCTGTGGTCTGAGAATTCTGCAATCCATTCCTGTCATTCAAGCATAAAATGCTATTGATAAGCAGTTTCCATTCTGCAATCCATTCCTGTCATTCAAGCATAAAATGAAAACAAAATTGGCATGAATAGCAATGATGCATTAAGTTCTGTTATGCAAAACTACAGATAACAAAATTCAAATTTGTTTTCTTTTGGGAATTTACGCAAGCACCCACTTCGGACAACATAAAATCTTTCTAATGTGCCTATGTACCTATAATTTGGAGGAAGCAATACTTAGCTGTTAATCCAAGTTGGCAGTAAATGTGAATACATGCTTACTGCAGAAATTATGGATACATACAATTCAACTTCCAATCAGGATCGAGCGGGTTAAACTAAGTAAACACTGATTATTTATATGAGGCCAATTTAAGTAAACGTGGGAAGAAAAATACCTATTCAAAATTCTTTCACATACCCTTCCCTCTATCATCCCGTTCTTGCTTCAAACATAAGTGAGTCTGCCTTCTGTGAAATCACTAAGCTTTGCTCTTGGTAAATCTGTTGCATCGAGGAAGCCCATTTTTAATATCTTGAATAGTTGAATGTAACATCTCGGCACCGTATTTTTGATTAAACCTTGCCTTCTGAATCTCCGGCAAACAACAATAATACACACCGCAGGAACCATCTCTTGAATATTTGAATGTAACATCTTCGCATCCTAGTTTTGATTAAACCTTGCCTCCTGAATCTCCGGCAAACATCAAGCACACAAACCGCAGGAACCAAAACAGATTTTCAAACATCTAGAGTTTCTGCGAGAGAGAGGAGAAGAACAGTAGCAGCAGAAAAAGAGTAACGTCAGTAAAGTGAGAAACTGAAAGATATGCTTGATAAGATGAATAAGAAGATATGCTTGCAATCAATCAATCAAATTCAAAACGAAAAAAATAACTAATAAATTCTAATACCTAATCGTTTCGCCGCATCAATCTTAGACCCTGTAAAAGATTAAAGACCTGAAAAAAAAAATCAACAAACCACAATCAATACGATTAAATTCGAGGAACTACATAACAGAATAAGAAAGAATCGAAAAAAAGAAAGAAAAGAAACACGAATAATATTTAAGGTTTGCTATCAAGCACATAAGAATTAATTGTACTCTATGGTAAAGATGTGCGAAAAGGAATGACCATGTTATTCGTTACTCTAGGAACAATATATAAACTTGATTACTAATTAAATCCATAATGTATTAAAGACTTACGGTTAATAACCAATTTCTTTCAGTTGTCTTTAGATTACTCATTTATTAAAATTGTTTTATGTAACCTGATGAGAACCAGCCGTTTATTTCTTATAAAGCAAACATACTAAACATGTTTAGGATGAGGATATAGAGTATTCAACATCCCTCAATAAAATAAGTTATGCACACTCTTCGTCAAGTTCTTAGCTGGGCATAAAAGAACAACATCCAAATTCTCGAGTAATGTCACATTATCTAGATTGTTCCTGGAATAATAGGGCAAAAAGGTGGTCAACTAATTATCATCTTTAATCTTAGCATCCAGGAATGCCCGAAGAACAGTTTCTTGAGTTCATTCTCACTGTCACCACTGGTACCTAAAAAGTGTAGATCTTGAATAAACTTGTAAATGGTTCCTAATCTTTGCATCTCCGCTGAAATGGTTGAGCAGTAGCACATTTATAGAGCAGTGAATGAAAAGTTTGCAAGTAAAGGTAAATAATTTTCCCTTATTTCCATTTGAAGTGACATCACAGACATGGACATGAAGAAAACTTAACCAACAAAATACATTTTTAACAATCAACGCAAATACGTTCTTGGGAAAATTAGTGACAGTTACCTATGTTTGATACTAATGATCAGTTTGTCTTAGGATGCAAGATAAAGCTGGAGAAGTTTGGAATATTGTAATCGTTAAGGAACAATATGAGTAGAACTGAGATAGAATTATGTTATCTAACTATAAATGGTTGGTATGTGAGTAGCATTGAGATAGAATTATGGAAACTGCTACCTATTTCATCGCTTTTTAATCCAATCGAAAAATTGGGACATGCATATTTATAAATGGCAGATATATGCTGTGATGAAGAAAAGTACGGCCCGTATTTTCTATTATATTCAAATTCAAATTCTTTTAACGTACCTAGATATACAAAACTTCAAATTCAAGTTTTTCTAAGCGCTGGATCGCTCATAACCTGATAAGCTTCTCGAGGTACCTGTTGCCGAACTTACACCTAGTCATTATTCAAGCAATAGTTTATCTACTTTCTAGACATTCATGTAGATCAAATTCAAAAGAAAATTCAGTCTACGGTAAACTAACCCCATAAATCAATTATATTAAAAATACATGATATAGTAAAACCCAATAGGAAAAACAATTACAATGAATGCACTGATCATTAAGTACTTACAGTGTCTGCAAGCAAAAAGCGATGTATAAATAAGAAAATAGCCATAAATAAAAAGAACAATGAATGCAAATGTCCAAAATTCACTAATTGGAAGGGGTGCAAACCACAAAATTACTCATTTCCATGGTGTCTCGATTAAGGGACTTGACCATAAATCTGTAAGTAGATTTAAGAAATCCACACCTCCAGTCCCAACTGGAACCTAATGAGCAGTATAACGTGAATAAATCCAAATTCTGAAAAGATAATCACAATTTAATTTGGAGTCCTTACATTTTCTTCCAGGAGGGGCAGATCGCTGGTAACTTCGTTACATGACATGAAATCCATCATCTGACACTGGTGCAATAGTAGCATCTTAACCATGGGAGCTTTTCCTGTCTCTATACCATTTAGAGATTTAACCAAAAAATACAAATTTAGATCATTCAAACTCTACATCCAGCTCTGGCAAATTCAGTTTCATGCCATGCTAAATCCAATTCACAGGTTAGACCTATTAGCATGATATGCCTGTGAGTTTCAGTTAGTTCTGGCATCATACACTCCCAGTTATGTCTCAACTCTTCTTCCTGCCTGAGAGGATGGAGAAACAAAATGAAGCTACGTCGTTAGTTGTTTGGTATTTGAAGATTCACAGGCTTTAAACTACCAGAAGTGTAACTAACCATTAAATTCATCAAAACCAATAACCACGGAACTTCTTATTGATACCTAATAACAATTACTTCAACAGAAGCTACAACACCATCTTTCTTCTAGTAAATCACCACCTGCTTATCCACCATCACCAGTCTCACCTCTTCTAGCTGCACACTCCCACTATGGCAGTAACAGTATCTTCTTATCTAATTTCTTGAATAAACCCATCTCAGATTCGTATCCTGAACATTTAATATACCCATCTCCCATGATCAATCTCTTAGACAAAATTCATACTCAAAAAGATGGCAGATCAAAAAATTCACCATTCTACAACTATTTAACAATTGAGAAAGGAAGCAGAACCAGCACTAATTGGATCAAAGAAAAATACCAAAATAGAATGCTGAATTAACAAAGAAGAACAATAAGAGTGATTTTTACCTAATAGCACAATGGATTATCAAATTCGTGAGATTTAGAATCAATGTTACAAACATTACAGTCTCAGCAATGTCTCTTCTCTTCTTGTCAGACCCTGCAATTAGTGGTGGTGGTGTTGGATTGCTTGCCATTACGACTCAAACATGCATTACTATTCAATTTCCTGGGAATTTACCCATCTCTCTTTCAGATTACTACTTCAAATTCCTGGGAATTCACCCATCTCAAAAAATATTCACCCGAATATCCAATTTTAATCAGATTCATTGAATTTCTTCTCCCTCATTGATTTTTTAGGGTTTCCTATTTTGGTGGAGAAATTGAATATATTTTTTAGTGTGTTCTCTATTTCAGATGACACGACTCAGAGGACGAAACATTAAAAAAAAATAAAAAAAAAGATCAAAGATTTGTTGAGAGTTAGGCGAAGAAGAAGAGAATTTTGCAGAGACAGGGTTAGCAGAAAGAGACTGGCGATAAAAGAATTAGATTTGAAGATATCGTCACCCCGGCATATTTCTGTCGACCCACGTACATCACCTTACAATTATGAAATTTTCTAGACCGTCCAAGTCAAAGCTCAATCAGGATAATTCTGACCATTGGATGAGCCTCCCTGGTGAATCATGTCCGTTTAATGACTCTCAAATCTAAGAGTCAAACACCACCTTTTTTTATAACAGTGATATGATCTTTATCTTTTGACATGAGGTCATTAAAATGTAGAAATTTCTAATAGCGGAAGGTGAGATGGTACAAAACTTCGAAGTCCTATTTAATGTTCGTTTTGAATTTTTTTCATTCACGAGTCACGACTGCAAAAACTGTATCTTCCAAAGCTTGAGGTCACATTGTTTCTGAATGCATGCCATAGGGTAGGAAAGCTAGGTATGCATGGTGTACACGCTCTCCTTACTGGTGCTTAGGCCTATTCCTATGCACATGTCAAATAGCTGAGTTTGCCACTTTAGCATTCGTTATGGGTATGCCGGAGTGCCATACATATCTGCCTATATGTCAAATACAACACATAAGCACAGGGCCAGTCCTGACATTTTTGTGGCCCCAAGCAAAAATTAAAAATTGTGGCCCCTAATAGATAATATAAAGTTTCTTTCTTTCCAGAATGCCTTAATCCTCCATTACATACTTGTATATTGTTCATTTCGCAAGCAATATGAAATTATAAACTATTTACTTGATTTAGTTTACAAATATTATATATGGTTAAGATAAATGTCTAACAAAATTTCGACTATTTTGATGTACAAAACAAAATCGTACTAGATATTTATTCATCTATAGTCTTATTATTTAGATATTTTAAATGTTTTTCTTAAGAAAAAGTAGCATGAAATTTAAGTTATATTGTTTGTTTAATTAATCCCAAAATTCCTAATATATAGGCAACTTTGTGTTATTCATGTCAATTTGTCAACTCACACATCGACTGATTCAAGACTTCTTTATGAATAATTAATTGGGGGATATGGGAATTAATTGGGGATATGAATTGCTTATTCCAACCCATGATTTCGGCTAAGGGGTGACCATTGGTTATGAAAATACTAAAATACCATTCCCACAAAATAACAATCAAAAACTTAAAATCAAAAAACAAAATCATATCCCCCATTTCCATCTCCACTTCTTATTAATCTTATTTAGGGGTGGAGCTTTGAAACCCAAATATTTCCCATTCCCTTTCAAATTCTAAACTCTCCCCACTCTATATCAAATTCTCTTCTCCTCACTTTGGAAACCAATTTTTTTATTCGGAAGTGATGAAGATCATCTTGAAAGTGATGATGACCATCTTAGGAATTGATGAAGACCATGCGGGTACCATGTTCAAAGCATATGGTCTTCATCAATTCCGGCCCATGGTCATCATCACTTAAAGTTTTGAATTTTTGGTTTTAATCGGTCCCACTTAGGCATGGACGGTTGATATGAAGACCATGCTGGATTGTTTTTCCGGCATAGAAAATAAAACAACATGCTTATCTTGGGAAAACAATAATGCGGCATGGTCTTCATATCAATGACCATCTGCCGGCAAGTGGGTGATTAATACTCTGAAAAAATTCAAAACGAAATGATGAAGACCATGCTAGGAATTGATGAAGACCATATGTCGGAACATGATACTTGCATGCTCGAGAATTTCCTATCAATGCAGGTAGTCAAGTGAAAAAAAATCAACATTCTCGGATACTTTTCATCTGTTAAAGGCACTTAGAAATTTAAGCAAAATACTATGCCTAACATGTCTGCCGCATGCTCGAAAACTAAATTACCATGCTTAGGTTTTTACATTTCAAAACTTAAAAAATCAACATTAAGAAGATCAAAACCGAGAAAAATTTATGAACATTTCAACAATTCCCGCATGGGTTTTTGGTTGAATACCATGCCGCACCAAGCTTTTTCTTTGCAACAATGGTGGATTCAAAGAAAAAAATCAATTTTCAACCTCTTATTAGCGGTAATTCTCCCATCACAATCATCTTCCATTTTCAAAAAAAGAAATTCCTCTCAAATATTTTTTTCTCTCCATCTACTCTCACCCAAACACAAATAAAAATACACACTAATCTATCCCCCAAATACTTAAGATTTTTACTAATTATTATTAACCACTAAACCTAATTAGTGAGGGGTAAATTAGGAATTAAAAAAATAATTACATAAGGGGTGACCCAGAATTGCTATTGGGACTCTTATTTTGTCTTGTAGCTATATCTCCCAATTAGTTTTCATATCCCCAATTAATCATTCTTCTTTAGGAGTATACGAGTAATTAACAAATAAAAATCTAATGAGGAGCTAGTGTCATTATAGTATAGTACTATAGTGATAAAATTATTGGAAGATGATGTTGTTGACCTGAGAATCAAACTGCTCGACACGTAAAATTTTATCCTATTAATTTATTTATTTTTGTTTTGAAGATAAGGCTTTTTCATTTACTTATCAGCACAAACTACCTTAGTAAAGGTATACATAGGCCTAGTTATAGGCCCATAAGCATATGGCGTAACATAGATATCACCCTAGTTATAGGCCCATAAGGTACTTGCTTAAATTTACACTAATCTTTTGTCTTATATAAAATTCTTATCCCAAGACTCGGTTATACTGTGAATAGTTATGTGGACTTAGGAAACTATGTTGATTGGTTGTCACTGGTCAACCACCTACTACACTCACTACAGAAAACAAAACAAATTTTTTGTGGCCTCCTTGTATTTGTGGCCTCAAGCAAGGCTTTCCTTGCTTGTATGGCAGGGCCGGCTCTGCATAGGCATACACGATAGACTTTCCAGCGAGTGATAGAGTGTTCACCGCTAGATGGTCTAACCACCGCTAGTTGATCATTCCAGCGCCAGCGATAGTCACTATATATGTCGTTTGCTGAATTTGGTCATCGCTCATTAGTTCCTCATCCAACTGCTACAATTTCCCCCCTCTATAGATATCGAAGTTCAAACTCATTTTAACTCACACCAAAATTTCTAAATCTCTCTAGTATTTCTAAATCTCAAATTCTTTTCATCACTCTTCCAATTCTTCAAAGAGCATAGCTGATAATACCCGTCGTCAGTAACTCTGAAACAAACGGATAACTGACAATGGGCCCCATAAATCAGAGTTAAATCAGTGCAGAAATTACGCATTTATCCCTAAAACCGTGCAAAGAATCAAAACCTAATTTAGTTTCTCATATTTGCGTCGTTGTTCTCTCATCTCTCTAACTCATGCTATTCAACTATATCAACCAAAAAAAAAAAAAAACATCGATAGATGTTGAAGGAGATGAACATTAATGGATGTTTCCATTAACAGTTTGATGTGATGTCGATGTGATTGAAGATGGAAGAAATCCTTTGATCGATTTTCTGAAGACAAACCCTAATTTGATTATGTGATCTTGAAGACAACAACTGAAGATGAGAGATGGAAGAGGTAATATCTAACAAATCCTAATTTTATTTTGTGAATTGGATCAATAATTGAATGTTGTTGCATGAGTCAAAAAGAATTGGGGTTCTCTGTGAATTTTGATATGTAGAGATTTTTCCAATAAACCCTAATTTGATTATCAGTGAAGAAGAATGGGGATTATGAATGGATTTTGTGGTTAAAAATGGTTTTGATAGAGTTATTGTATGACCAGTTAGCTAATATAAATGAAGTGTTCTTTCTTGCTTCTTCTTTGGTGGTGGTTACCTTGATGGTGGTGGTGTTCTTGCTTGCCACAACCGAGGGATGGGTATTTAGAGCAGGTTCGGGGATCGTACATGGCATTGGAACTCCATGCCCAGTTTAGGATCGTGAAATCACATTCACTCAAGGGTTCACCGCTTCTTATTTTGGGTATAGCCACCGCCACCACCACTATCACCACTTCATCATCATTACCTCAAAAATTGAGGAGGGTATTCAGGGCAAATTTCAGACAGTTTTTTTTTTCCAAAACAGTTAAGTTGGATGGAGAAAGATCTTTTTGTAATCACTAATTTAAAGTATGATAATTTTGTAAAACAAATTAAGAAAGTATGACCATTCTGTAAAACACCCATTAAGAATAGAAGAATTACGCTTAATTTTCAACAATACGAGTTAAATTTTCAAATTCATTAAACTTCAAATTAGTCATTAATAGCCATTTTACAAGACATAAATCTAGAAAATAATAATTTGAAAAATAAAAATAACTTGACTCAAAAAATAAAAGTTTGGGACAATGTTCTTCATCTTGTTTATATTCTTCATTTCAAAAAACTTCAAATCAAGCGCTAATGAAAGGAAATTCCTTTGTGTATCTTTTTTCTTTTTTCTACAAATTTTCTTTGCCTTGATTTTTCTCTCCTTGAACTTTTATTTGCCTTTTCTTAGTTGCATTTTTTACTTACTTCATATCCAGAACTTGAAGACTTCTTTACTTTTTACCTATTTCTTTACAACTATCACATATCTTCTTAATGGCACCTTCAAGCACTACTCTAGAGAAATCAAGTTGGGTTTGAAATTGTGTTGTTTGAGAAAAATTAAAAATATATATTAGATTGAGAAAAAGACAAATAGAGGAAAATTTTACACAAAAATTTTGGTGTAAGTTTTAATTTTGAAAAATTACCTATTTATAGGCGATAAATAACTAGTTGTTGTCGCTAGACTTAATATCGAGCGATACTCATGGTAGCGCTGGTGATGTAGTTAATTTTGTTCCCTAGAAACTCTGGCGCTCTGTACTTTTTCCATAGTGGCGCAATTCATTTTCCATGCCACATGGTATGTCAAAACAGGTTTTTCAACCTTGTGCATATGAATATATAGGCCTAAGAAAAGGCACATCAAAAAGCTGATTTTTCCATTGTAGCATCCACTATGGGTATGCCAAAGTGCCAAACATATCTGCCTATGTCAAATATAACATATAGGCGTACATGCCAGATTTTCCAGTGAGTGATAGAGTGTCCATCGCTAGATGGTCAGAATATCGCTCGTTGGTCATTCCAGCGCCAGAGATAGTCACCACGTCGCTCGCATGACTTGATCATCGCTCACCAGTTCCCCATCCAGCGACTGCTATTCCCCCTATTAATACCAATTGAAACTCATGCCATCTCAACTTCAAATTCATTTCAACATGCCTAGTGCTCGCATAACCAAAGTAGCTAGCTTCACTCGAGAAGAAGAGGTTTCTCTAATTCGATATTGGATTTTAGTTGCAAGCGATAGTGATTTCAATTTAGAGACTTTAAGTTATGGGACCTTTGTGTTTCAAGGTTTATGATGTTAAGTCACGTAAATTCAAGAAGAACAAATGAGTGTCTTCAAAATCGTTATCGTTTCATCAATAACGATTTCAGAAAGTATCAACAAATTATGTGGATGATAAGAGGGGATAATCCTGGGTTGTCAACTGAAGAACTAAAAATTAGAGCTCATACTAATTTTCTTAAGACAATAAGAGATGGTTTAGTCATGACGAATGTTATGAACTCGGCAAGGTTCACGTGCAGATTTTCATTAAGTATTGTGTTATGCAATTAAGGTTAATTTTCAATGAAAAGTAAAATTAGTTTTGATTTGAGTATTAATATAAAAGTTAGTTTTCATTAATTAAAAAAATAAAAATATTAAATTAGAAATATTTAAACCAAATTACGTCCATAAACTACTTATTTCCTTGACCATTTCCTCCCGGACCAAAGATCCAATTGCACGAGTTTTTTTGGATCAAGACTGTTGTTCAGCATATCAGTTATTAAGCCAGTTTGACAACGATTTGGCGGTTGAGTCTCTTGAAATCGTTATAACCTTGAAAAAACGGGTCCATTCGAGTGCGCGGAACATGATAAAAATCTTGAAATGCATGTTATTGAAATCTTTGGAGGAGATTGCGACATATTTGAAATCTTGATGCGCTTGGGGATGAGGCAATTGGGGTATATCTGATTCGATTGCCTAAGTTCTTCCAATTTTTACTCCACCATGAGTCATTATATTGTGTTAGTTGGCAATTGGATAAGCAGGCGTGCATGAATTGTATCCATGCTAATGTTTTCATCACCTTCACGTACTACTTGAGTATCTAAGACTTCATTTGGAATGGAAATTTATGGTACCTCATGCATAGAAAGAATTCTCGAACTTTTTTCACTTCACGCCTTGACTTGATCCACTTCTACCATGGGACTCATTCCTCTACACCGGAAATCATACCTCTAACGATGGGACTCATGCCTCTACTACTACATGTACCATCATGAGAAAAAATCTGGACTCACGTCAAACATCATGCTTTCCCTCGGTTTTGTAACTCATCCAAGTGGAATCTCCGAAATCCATACGGTGGAGCATGATAATTGTTCAACTGGGTCTATCTATGCTCCAGTGTAGCATTGACACCTAATATGTATAATTCCGAATGGGTGCACTAGAAATAATTGGATAAGTAACAATCTGTCCAGATGTGGTGGATATAGTATGTACATCCCAAGAAAATGGTGGCATAGGTGATGATCAACCCGCTTGAGTAGGATATGCAAATGCGTCGCCCATCCCTGGTGGAGGTTGGGAAAGAAGAAATTCATCACCAAGTGGCATCCTACCTAAAGCTATGAAATTCATCCGACCCAAACATTGCGGTTACATGGCAATATTGGGCTTGAAAATAGTGTTAAACCAATATAGGCGATCGGTTTTTCCATCATCTCTGGATCAATTCCTTGACTTCTTGCCAATGATGACATTCCCTTATCAATTTGAGGTAGTCATCTTGAAACCTCTTCACTTGGATAGGAGTTAACGGCTATCATTTGTTCTTTAACCTAAGAATTAGTCTTTCATCATACTACCAAATACCCTTTTCAGAAATAGGGTTGTATGACACAATCCTTTTAGGCTTAGATGTATATTCTCAGAAGCTTGTTCTACTTCGGACTCGGGGATTGCTTCATACATCTTGGCGACAAGGTTAAGGCTTTTTTTCTATAAAATTGTTGAATCCTATGAACAATAGCAGTATGTTAACCATCTTCCATCTGTTCAGCTTTCCAATAATCAGAATCGTACTTCAGTATGACCGGAAAAACATATGTGTGACTCTTGAGAGAAGAAGTTCAAAAACACGGAAATACATATACCACTAATACTAAAAATAATAATATTATAGGTTAGTTTCATGTCAAAATAACAACAAAATAGTGTGAAAAATATTGGTTCTTACCTCCAATAATACTCCCCAAAAAACATTAAAACTATCTTTGACATACATCGAGCAATTATCGAGGGATATGTAAATCTCTGATAAAATTGGAGACCCCCAGTCATATCTTGGTGCTTGATCTAAATCTTCTAATGCCTTGATAAAACCAATTAACACCGCCGAGCTAGCATTTGGAAATAAACATTGGCCCGGTGTCTATAATACAAGCGAGACATTCGAACTTCTCATAATGGTCGGGAACAAATATGGTTGGTTATTGTAGCGCCCCCCCAAGCTAGCAAAACCTGACTAATCCAAGAGAGTAACTAAATAAAGCGGTATTAAGAATCTAAATCATTTACTTAAACATTCAATTTAGAAATCATTACAATAACTTAACCCAAAACTCACCCCGCTCGAAATATATATACAAGTACTCCTACACAAGTGATACATATAAAATAGTCACTTGGTTTGCAAATACAATATACAACGTAATAAACATAACAAGACTCAACGCCACAAAGCTTCCAATGCGCAACTCCGTCCATCTGCAACGAAGTGGGAAAGGGTGAGCACATCATCCCTAGAAGGAGGTGCCCGTAGGAATAAAAACTAGCTTTCAAGTAAACATTAGTATGATTCGAAGACAATGCAGGTTTTATCGGAAGACGATAGTACACGGAGAGGCTGACAAAACATTTTGTAGAAACTTAACTTTTCAAAGTAATTTAAAAGACAGTAAACATCCATAAAGAACAGTAAACATTCATATATGAGATGTGTGTTTCATACACATAAGGAAGAGTAATATTGATGCCAATTCCACACCGAATAGGTAATCTCATGGTGTCGCCCTTAGCCATAGAAAGGATACAAAGGAAGAATAATTTTGGCCATGTAATATTACGGTGTATCGCCCTAGCCATATAATCTTGGATATTGTGTCGGCACACATCTCATACCACACGAAACATACAAAGATATGCATGAATTTCACAACACCAAGATTGATTTGTAAAACAATAATGAATACAAGAAAGTTCGTTATCGATTTCCACCTCTTTTGATGACAAGCCTCGCCTACCTCGAGAACCACGATCCACTAGTTCATCCTTTAACCGATCGTTGTTAATAAACTAACTATTAATCATACAATAACTCTAAGAGTTTAGCCAAAAGGCTCACACAAGAATCATACAATTCTATCTAATGGTTCTAAGCCCATTATGGTATCTTATTCTCTATCTTTAGTATAACTAAGAGTTTACCAATCCAATTAGATTGATTATATAGTCCATAGCTAATTCTTATGAATATCTACAACTTTGTAGAATAAACCAAAGGCTAATTTGGACCATAATGGGTCCAAACATTATTTTAGGATAGCTAATCCCAAGCCCAAGTCCACTAAAAAAACCCATTATACAAGGTCTGACCCAAGCGGGTCAATCTAACGTCAGCGATGGTCAAAAGGGTCGGCTAATATTCCACGTCCTGTCCAAAGTCAAGACTAGGGTAATCAAATCGGTTAAGCTCCATTGAGTCAACTCGGGTAACAAATCGGGATCATTCAATCGGCACATGATTGACTCGGTCAGGATTGACTCGGTCAGGTTGACTAAGTCAGCTAGAGTCAAATACCCGACTAAATTTGAAAGGCACAAGACCTAAACTCTTGC